>OZ026629.1:45637360-45791650 GCA_964020975.1 Hermodice carunculata | reverse complement strand
AGCTGTTGCACTGATACCTCACTTTATCTGACCATTGACAGTCGAGAAACTGCTGCTGAAATCTTACGGGTTTCACAGATATTGACCCATGATAAATTCGGATCTCTCGGATATCGACCCCTGGTGTCAATATTGGCTTGTAAAATTCAATGCTTTGGAAACTGATCTCAATGCTCATTCTTCTGGAAAATGATCCACGTACCTACACATATTCTTTTGCGAGGCCAGATCTAATTCACTTTGACAGTGGCCTATGACCTTGACATGTGACTTTGATATTGACCTCTGACCTTAACAGTAATCTCTTGACTTTGATATTAACCTCTGACCTTGACAGTGATCTGTGGCCCTCATATTGACCATTGAACTCAGACCTTGATATTGACCTAAGACCTTGATCTTGACCACTGACCTTATTTCAATACATAATTCCGGATAATTTATGTAGCATACAAATTTAATTGCCCCATAATTTGCATAACTTTCAATATGTCAACCTTTTTAACGACAGAATTTCACACTTGGGACTATACCTATGCAGAATGTGAAGTATCTGGGTCCAGCGATGTCCGAGTTTAAGCCACCACAAATATCGAGTGGAAAGGAAAAAGAAAAATAAACAACTTGAGAAGAAACAGTATGTGTATGTGCTCACACACATAAATATATTGATGCTGGGACAAACTTATCAAACCTAAACGAATATATTCTTGTTTTAGTGTCCTGCGCTTAATGTGTGTTGTTGGGGGGTTGATAAAAGTGCATGGTTTTGTACTTAAGCGAATAAATGTATTCCCTTTTGTGCCCATAATGTACCCATCTCCACTGTTCATATGCAATTTGTAAGACCTGTGTGTACGGTAATCCACGTTTATAACATGAATAAATAGAATAACTAAATAAATGAATAAATGAAAGTAATAATGATGATGATGGTATTATTATCATTATTGTTATTATTATTATTATTATTATTATTATTATTATTATTATTATTATTATTATTATTATTATTATTGTTATTATTACTATTATTACTACTACTCTTATTATTATTATTATTATTATTATCATCATCATCATTATTATTATTATTATCATTATTATTATTATTATTATTATTATTATTATTATTATTATTATTATTATTACTATTATTGAACCACCAATGCTGGAGACAGATAAAAGTACATCAAGGTACAGGTACCTCGAGATGACAACGTAACTATGAACACATATGGAAAAAAAATGTAGACCAGAGGTAAAGGTATGGCGGTCGGGGTGGACAGTCATGGCACAAAACTAATGAAAATGTAACACAGCAGTGTCCCAAAGGCCTTTAGAGGACTGCGACTAGTGTCGATACACCAGTGCCGCAAAATATGAGTAGTTCAATCAGATAAATAGCCAAACGTAGGAAATAAAATTATTACATCAAGATATATCTTATACAGAATGTCTTCATGGTCTTCAAATACTAAGAGCCCAGAAAGTATTGAATTTTACCTTTTTGACAATCTTACAGGGTTTTCTTCTTGATTTAGCTGAATTGTACTGCATGAACAATGGTATGTACAAGCAAGTACCTTTATTTGTACTGTAATGTACTGAGTAAGCACAAGTAAGTAGTTTCCAGGCACATTGAAAACATACCTGGGAGTGTGAACTGTTCCTTTATGTTGTCAGTACAATTCTAGAACAAGTAAGAACACACAGGCAGACTTCAAAGGTTGGACTCACAGCATGGTTATTAAAAATGACCTCTTCTGTCCTGAGAATGTGGTAAGCCATGGTTGGAGTGAAATCAGTATCAAGTAGGAACACTGAATTTCACTGGAGGAAATTTATAAACATCAACTCTGCTTATATTAGTATTATTATTTTTAAGACTGCTTTGACACTGTGATAATAATTTCAATCATGTTAGTCTGCCTGATATGAAGATACCTATTTGATTACGTAGAATGTACGTTGGTCTGGACGAGTTTTAATCTGAAAACAATTCTATAAAGTTTCTTTCCTCTTGTCCGTCACTCTGACTGTTAAGCAAACACTCTTTACCTATTGGGTCAACTTTGATTGTGAAATTGTAAAAACACTACAAATAAAAACCAACATACCTCCCAGTACTGCCGGTGCCGTCATTTCTTTGGAAAAATAATTGCTGAGTTGCAATATTATCAAGTTCAATTAGAGGCACGTCATCTTCCATTTTGTGGCAGCTAGCAGATTCACGAACTACCTAAACGCCTGAGCGAAATCACGAATGAAGTGACTCAGAAGTGAAATGAGACTGTCACACGTGTGTGTATGAGTTTGATTACGTAACTGACAGATAATACGCTTTCAATCATGAAATCACTGATCCGACCTAAACACAAATGACCATTCCTACCAGCCAATGACAAATGTGTTATAACATGAAAGGAAACGATTATGGCTATTACAACTGTCTCGTGGCTTCGCCACTCTATAGTTATAAGCCATAATCGTCTCCTTTCATGTTATAACTCTCATGCATTAATTCCACCTGTCAATTATGTCATAGCTTACACGGGCAGACACAATACCTGTGACATCAATGTTTTGATGTTCCACCTACTGCACAACTACCCTCCTCTGCTAAATGCAGGACCTTCAGAGCCTGGTCTATCTCTTAATATTACCATTCTCCCCAAAAATCAGAACTAAAACCACTAAACATTTTGAGGAAAAAAATTAGCTACCTGTATGCCAAATTCGAGGCCAAAATATGCATTACAAGTACCCTTTTAACGAACTTTTCTCAGGGCTATATTATGGTTTGTAGGCTGAGAAAACCTAATGTCTAGGAATTTTTTTTTTTGAAAGCAAAAGGAACGATTTATAAAAATAATTATAAAGAGGCACCGCTTAAATTTTCCAGTTTGCAAAATTCAACATAAAAAAGCCTGCAAAAATTTAGATATCTACAAATGCCACATACTGCTCCGAGGCAAAATTAATATTTGCAATAGATTTTTCTTTCATCAAAATCAGTTAAACCATATACGAGCAATCTCTTGAAAACCTCTGAGAAGTCGGACAAAAATAAGAATTATGTGAAAATGTGATATAGGTCTAATTGGCTCTCTCGGAGCGGTAAACTGGTCATTGTGGAAATGACCCTAATCCGTCTGATCTTGTGAGAAGTACTCCTATAATACTATACTTTTGATGTGTTGTCATTAAAAAATATTTCTTTTCATCTATGTTGAAAAAGAAATATTTGAAGTTTTTCCGGGAGAAGTTCACAAAGATGGGGTTTCCTTACAGCTGGTTTCAGTTGCTAAAATAACAGATTAAGAGTGCCCACTGTTCTATCCCTAGCCGACTGGTCTATTGTTCTCTCCCGCCCACTGGCACATTGTTCTCCCAGCTAATGAGCATCTTGATCACTTCCCATTGCCTAGCAGATCCCAGTCTGACTGACAGCTACTTACATTCTGTTGTAAATACAGAACCATGTGGGTGTTTGGCCAAAAACCATGATTTTTTAAACTCCAAAATTCTCATAAAAATTGACATTTTTCAAACACAGCATTTGGCAGTATTGTAGATTGGTACCTGATCTTCCATATTCTGCAAATAGCAACTTCTTTATTTTCTAAAATTTATACTGCAAAATAGCCAGCCCCTTAAATCTTTGAGTTGATTTGATATTATTGTGAACTGATCGAAAAATTTCGTAATTGACGCTCTTATTTTTGTCTTTGCCACTTGTGCCAAACAATAGGGTTTTCAGATTGAACGCTGTGAGGGCAGTAATTTCAGTTGGTCCCTTGTTGTAGCATATTTACTACATTGGAAAAAGTAATGGAAATAATCTTCAGCAAAATATCGGCAGGAACTTAGTGGTGAAGCCAAGAAACCCGTCTTGTGAAGCCAACAAACCCGTCTTGTACAAGTCTGAATCAACAGGCTGAAACCCATTCTCATTCTGGCATGGATTATGCCAATCTTCCTTTTCCAAAGTGAAATAATTCGTTCTTTTTAGGCTTGTTTTTATTAATTTGTTTTTAAATTCGTCAATATTTTCAGAGTGTTTCGTTTCTTTCGGAAGAAGATTCCATTCTCTAATAGTAGACGGGTGTTATAGTGCACGTTTCTCTTAGCAGGAAGAGAAGTTATTACCTATCTTGATCTATTTCTGCTACAGGTTGGCTTAGGGACAAATTTACAAATATAATCGGGTGCAAGTCCGTTTATTATTTTATATATAAGAACTAATATTTGTTTGCGCCGCCTTTCTGAAAGGGTTTCCTAGCCTGTTGCTATATAATTTACTATGGCGTGTACGACTCATTGGTCCTGTTACCAAACGGGCTGCTCCTATATGAACACTTGCAGGTAGAATTTTTTTCTGCCTGTGTGCACCCATCCCACACCACGCTGGCATATTCTCAACATGGTAGTACAAAGGAAAAATAAAGAGATTCTTGTGCACGTCTGTTCAATGTATCCTGTAAACTTTTGAAGACATCTACCACTTTCCTTGACTTAGTAACGATCGAGTTTATATGCGTTGAGCAAGAGAGGTCAGATCAAAATATGAAACCCAAATGTTTGTGTTGTTCTACACTTTCGATATTCGTTTGTTGGAACTTTAAACTTGGGTAATCTGCGGGATTCCTTTTGGTACTAACTAATAGTGTTTTAGTTTTTGCAGGGTTGAAAATGGCTAGCATTGATTTACTCAATCTGTCATTCACGAAAGGTCTTGATTAAGAGTGTTTGCCCCTTCAGTTGGGTCATCCACTTTAATATATAAAGTAGTATCGTCTGCTGAGAGACGTATTTCAGCTCTAATGATATCTACAAATCACGGACATAAATAAAAAACATGAGTGGGCCTAGTACACAGCCCAGTCGGACACCTGCCTCGATGCCGTCCCAAGCGGACGCTTCACCTTGGATAACAACACGCTGACGACGATCAAAAAGATAATTTTCCACCAATTGGAATAAACTCCCACGGATCCCTGCCTTTTTCAATTTATGGATCACACCTGGGTGATGTACTTTGTTTAATGCTTTTGTGATATCGTAAAAGACTACACCAATTTCTTTTTCTAAATCTAGGGCTTTAGAAAACTCACGTTACAGAAAGAAGAGTTGATTGACGGTGGCGTCGCCTGGAATAAATCCTGATTGTTATTCGGATAGAACACAGTTGTCCTTAAAGAAATTAAACATGTATTTAAAAACTGCTCGTTCAAAAGCTTTGCCAACACTGCTTAGCAACAAAATAGGTCTATAATTTTTACAGAGATCTGCTGGTCCGCTTTTCAAAATTGGCAACACATATGCTTTCTTCCATTCTGATGGAAATACGGAGTTACTAAGAGACTGAGGGAGTTACTAAGAGAGAAGTTAAACAATTTGGTCAGAGAGGGAGTAATACTAGATGCAGCCTCCTTTAACATCAGCGGACTGCTTGTGTTCTGATCCACAGTCTTTGTCTACGTATAATGATTTCAAAATATCAAAAACTGTTTGTTCACTCAACTCAATATGCTCTAAAGTATTATGCAGCGGAGAAATATTAAAATTGTTTTCACGCCTCTGTTGATGACCCCAACTCCCCTGATACAGAGGCAGTACCAATTACCGAGCCTTCACTGATGCTCCGTGTTTTACTTTTTCCACTGAGGTACGTTGATCTTTCTCTTTCAGAAAAGTGCAGATTTTTTGGTCCATCTGTACGCAAATGGGGAAAAATTATATAAATCTACGCCACGACACATTTACCACAGCCACGACCTGGTGACATTATGCTGTATTTTAATCTAAATTTGTGTTAAAAACGTCATATTTTCTTAACGAAATATACAGAGTTTAGTAGTAGAGACATACTCTTTTGGCCGTTGTATTATTATAAGTGTTTGTTCTTATGTTTATTTTAATCCGTGATTCATTCCCACGAGTTGTATGATCTCGGAAGCCAACGCAAGGAAGAATGCTTTTTTTTTGTTTCTGTTACAACTTCAAATTGAAAAAAAATTAAAAATCAGCTAAAGATTTCACCCTTTTAAGGAGCTAACTATCCCGCCAAGAGACAAACCGTGGATTACGATCTATATGATAAACCACTTGCGCCACTGGAACCACGTCATTTCCCCGATTCCTGGAACAAATGTAATACATGTCCTCTCTTTAAAACGTTTAATAGACAGATTAAAAGTTATTACCGGCCTATTTCCTTGTTATGCAATGTATCTAAAGATTTTAAAACACTGGTCTTTTATGCTCTTTATAAATACCTCTCTGAAAATAACCTACTCACCTTTAAAAAAATCTGGCGCCAAGGCTGACGACTCCATTGTAAATCGTCTGGTCTTTATCGTTTATAAAATTTATAACGGTCTGGAACTTCCCAAAGAATGGAAATGATCTTTCTAGACGTGTCTAAGGCCTTTGAAAAGGTTTGGCCTCCTGGCCTCCTGTTCAAGCTATGTCAACTTGGCATCTATGATAATGATTGGTTCGGGAGTTATGCATCAAAGCGTCTACAACGTGTCATTCATGGCCAAACGTCTAGCTGGCTGCCGACTGAAGTCAGAGTTCCCCAGGGTTACATCCTCGGCCCTATTTTGTTTTTATTTTAGGTCAATTACCTGGTAGATGACCTCAGTTGTGATGTCAGACCTTTCGCCGACGACACAAGCCTGCTTGAAATTACCCAAAATGCCGTCGAATCGTCTGCTCCCTTGAATACCAACTTGTCAATAATTCGTCAACTAAGGAAAATCTGGCGTGTCATATTCAATGCTATTAAGTCACTATCTGTTGTTTTCTCATCCAAAGTGTTCAAACCTCAACATCCACCAGTCCACCTTGTTCAATCAGCTATTCCTGAAGCCAACAACCATACCCATCTCAGCCGTACTCTCAGTAGTGATCTGTCCTGGCGCAATCACGTCACCCGCATAACCAATAAACCTTATCAGCGTTTGGTACTTCTCAGCAGACTCAAATATAAACTTTCACAAAAAGCATTGGTTGGACTGTATCTCTTCATTGTTCTACTCATCCACGAATACGGCTGCGTTGTTTTTGACACCTGCGGCAAAACTCTATATGACCTTCTGGAATCCATACAGTTCGAAGCAGCCAAAATATGTACCAGTGAGTTCAGGCACACGTCCCATACTAAATTGCTCCAGGAATTCGGATGGCCAACATTTGCTAACAGATGCAAATACTTCAAGTTAATTCTTTTCTACCAAATGTGCAATAACCTAACTCGCACATTTCTTTCAAGCATCCTATCCCCCTCCTACATTGGGGGCTCCTTACGTCATACTAACCCTATAGGCCCCCTCCTACGCTTCAATAACTCATTTCTCCCTTATCCAGTACAGCTCTTGCATAATCTGTCCACAGTCGTCATCAGAAACTCCTTTCCTCTCCAAATCTAAGCAAAAAGCCACAGTACTTGCACTAGATAACGTCCATGACTACTATTCGTTTGGTGATCGTTTCGCTAACATATGCCGTACTCAGATGGGATTGGAGTCATCTGGGCTCAAATATGATCTTTTCAGGGTCAATATCATTCCTATTCCAATATATGCACATGCTGATATCCCTCCGAAGACTCGAAACATTTCCTCCTTTTCTGCCCAAAGTTCTTGCAGCCCAGGAAAAAAACTGTCAGATTATTCTATATCTATATTAGCCCCAAAAGTTTACAGTTTATATGGGTCAGATTATTTAACCACTGCCAATGGCCTATTTTCACACCTTGAGCACTTTTAATGTCTAGTCTGTTCATTTGCATTAATCAATATTACTTTTTCTTAGTTCCAAATTCAGGGCAACATATCAAGCTTTCAGAAAATGTATAGTTTGGTACACTTTAAATGACTTTCCAGGGCGCTAGAGGGTCCAAAAGAGGAAAAAAAAACAATGAAAAAAGGGTCTTTCGGCACTATTTTTATCCTTTGGGGGTCCTGTCTCATGCAGTCCAAGCAAAACATACAAAAATATTTTCGTATGTATAGCTCCCGACAGGACTTGGCCTCAAATCCTACGGATATACTGAACATTTGCTTCCAATAGCCTAGACACCATAGAGGTCCAAAGTAAGAGGATCACAAAAAACGAACTTTCATTATGGAAAAGTCCTCCCCCCTAACCATAAAATCCAGATTCGCTGGCCGAGTTGTGATATCCCCAAATTCTTGATTCTACTACATCCAAGAATTTTACCAAATATTACAGACAAAAACCCAGCCGTCGTGACATGGTTTTGGTTTATTCAATTTTATACTGGAATGTTGTTATGGAGGTTCACCCTCAATATTCTTCCAACTCGCAGTCTTGGGTCGGTTGTATGTGTTTTATTGGCCCAAAACACTCGTAAATACAGACAAACAGTCAGCCACGGTGTTTTTTGTGGGTGAGTTTTGCACGTTTTACTTGTTGAGCTGAAAATGGATTTTTACGAACCTCCTACAGCAAAATGAATACCCGTAATTATAACTTGCTATTGGATCCTGGCGCGCACTCTGGACAAAATGATTATGCTAATTAGCACCTAAAAGAAAGAAGTAAATACCATGTTAATATGAGAACAGAAGGCAACGTATCAGGAGTCACAACTGGCTAATTTGTTACTCAGGGATCCATTTTGGGGGTTATTTTGACAATTTGTGGCCAGTTTGACTTTCAAAACCAAGATAGCCCCTGGATATTTTCTTTTCCTCATGCACTGTGGACCACTTTAGACAGGTATGAGCTAGAAACGTGTATTATACAACAATTCCTACTACGTTTGGGGATGGGGGACTCCACTCTGGCATTGCATTGGTGATAGAATGTCATAAATAGTGATCACAGTCCACTAATTACCATAAATTATGATAACTGGCACCTAAAAGAAAGTAGTACGTAAGTTAATAGCTTCAGAACAGAAGGGAATGTGTAAATAGTCGGAACTGGCTAGTTTGAGGGTCAGAAATCCATTTTTTTTTCAATTGGCAGCTATTTTGACCCTTAAAATCAAGATGGTCACTTCTTCAGGTATCATGTACCACTAATAATAATATACATGTGCTGTATCTATTAAACGACAATTGAAAAAGTGGCCCGAGTCTAATGTTAATTTCGCTGCTCAGAGTGCGCTACTTTAGATATGTATAAGGTAGAAAACATGTATCACACAAGAATTCGTTCTAATTTGGGGGTGGGAGACAGTTCTGGCATTGCATTGCTGATAAAACTGTTCGAAGGGCAAGGCAAAAGAAAATCTGCACTTTACTCATATAGAACCTGCATGATGGCATGGAACTCCTGGGATATGATTTCCTTAACACTTATTTCTGGTGTTGCATATGCAATAGCGGGTGATGTGTGGTTTCAAAGTCAGAGAAAAGCCAGATGAAATCCATGAATGCTGATTACATATTACACAAGTATCTTTTACATCATAAATGCGACCTGATACAGGTGAAATAACATCATAATATATATTAAACACAAATCAGTCGCAAACAAAGTTTTTTTTCCTTGAAAATAAAATCAAAATTAGCACTCGCATTGTATGATGATTAAGATTGTGTATGTACAGTTCCTGTTAAATTTGAGATCAACTGTGCATGGTCCTGCATAAAAAATGACAGAAGCTAGTGGGAACTAGTAACATATAAATGGCGTGGCTAGACTACATAGTCCTGCAGATGGACAGAAGTGGAAAATCAAGGCAGTGACAGGGCAGGCTACACGTAGACTACAGCCGTAGATTTATTCAGAGTTGAGAAATCTGTTGTATGCAGACTTCTGGAAAAACACACATGACCAATATATCCAAACTAGAAGCAAATTTCTCGTGCGATAAACATAATGCATCCACCGAGCAGGCGCCTCTCACCAGAGGCCACCCTCTAAGAGGGCCACCATTCTTCTGTAGAAAGTTAGGCCCTAACCTTTGACCTGAAAGTCACCTCTAAGCAAATTTAAGGGCAGCCTCACCTGATAAATGATGACAAAGTTACATGGACTTGAATCATACTCATTTGAAGATGTGGCAGGGAAACCTTTTAATTTTGCAAGGCATTGTGACCATAACCTGTGACCTGAAGGTCATCCACAGTCACATGGGAAAATTCCCAAAATCTCTGGAGTATCTGTTCTAAAAGTTTCAAGTGAATCTGGCATAAGATTTTGAAAAAGTCAAGATGTGAACTACCATTGCAGACGCAATTGACGGACATGGTAATCAAAAGGATTCGAATAAAAAAACATTAAAAATCACTGGAGCATGACCATTTGAACATACCTGGTAGACACTTACCTGATGTACATTCCCACCAAGTTTGAAGTGAATCTGGAAAATTGTTTTGGCGAAAAAATTATAAATGTGAATTGCAATCAATAAGAACATACAAATTGAAAGCCCATATATATTTTCCCATTAATGTTTTACAGTAACCTTGAACCTACAGTGCACCATTTAGAATGTTAAACCAATATGTGAAAATTGCTGAGTCAGCAGGAAAATGTAACCAGAATTTGACCTTGACCTTTAACCTCAGTTATATATTTTTATATGGGAGAAATTTCCCAGACCCACGTATTATCTGTACCAAATTAGGAAGCAATTGGTCAAGAAGGGACAGATACAAGGAAAATAAGATACAGGCGGGCAGTGGACGACAAGACATAACACTATATGCATCCCCCTCTACGGGGGAGGCATAACTGTTGAGGGTGCCAGCAGCTATCTTGTTTGTGGATATTAATGTCAAATGCCTTTCACAACCTCAAATTAGCTGCTCCAAATGAATCACACGTTTCATGCTGAATGATCAATTTTTTGGAATGTGTTTCTTATTGACACTAATTAGCATAATTTATGCTAATTGAGACAATTTAGCGGTATTCATTCAGAACTGAAAATTAATAATGATTTGTGATAATGGGACATAACAGGTATCAGCTCTGACATCGGGGAACATGGAGAACACACATTAGGGTGGGTTGAAAACCATAAACTCCATTGACTCCAAAGCGATTCAGATTTTATTCCACCTTCACTCACAAACGCAGTACCAGAAATGAGTTCCAGACCCCCCAAATTGTATAAATAGACATATTACACATAGCTCTTGCTCAAACGTTTCTAAAGTTACCCAAAATGCCTGAAGAAAAGACAGTAGCCAGCGGCCATCTTGAATTCTGAAGGTCAAAATGGCTGCTAAGTATCAAAATACCATCAGAAATGCATTCCTTGCCCTTAAACTAGTTGGTTGTTACTATTCACATACATGCTTTTCGTCATTGGTTGCAAAATTAGGTGGTCCCTTCATTCATGTGTTAATTTGCATAATTTATGCTAATAAGGTGACTTTAAGCACCGAAACACAGTATCTCTTTGGATCATTTTCTCCATTTTGCCCAAGGGAAGACTTGTGCCAAGTGACACCTTTACACAATGAAACGCAGTGATTTCGCCTTGTTTTGCTCTTAACGTGCCGTAGGCTGTGCCCAGGTAACAAATAGAGGGGTTTAGACCCCTGGTGGGAGCAGTTGACAGTGTTCATTTGCATTATTGTCACTTTTTGCCTATCCAAAACTTCAAAGGGATTTGTTGCTATGCACATAAGTAAATCTATGCAAGTTATCCCCGTCAAGTGCTGCCCTTTGAGGTCCTAAGAGGGTCTATTAAACTGACGTAAAAGGGCGAAGAACATCCACTTTAAACATGTTTCAATACATGTCCAAGTTACTTTAGACCTAACACAAATGTATGTGTGGTTCCCATAACCCGACCGACCCCACTGAGTCCCGACCCTGAATATTTTTTATGAAACATAAAATAGAAAAAAAGTTCCAGCTGCCTTTCACTAACACAAATTGATCAACCCTGGCTGAAATATTTTATCGAGAAGGTGGCTGTCGTGCACCTTTATTTTGCAGTAAAATCAACTTAAACACAATAGATTATCGGAACTTGTTTGGAGTGGAGGGTTAACTTGGCCTGGGGAAAGAGCATAGCTACATAGCCATGGTTGTTTGGTGAAATAGTATAGCCATAGCCCCAGTTGAGATTTTTATCGAGAAAGTGGCTGTCATGTGCTGCTATTTTGCAGTAAAGTCAACTGAAACACAGCATTTTATTTCAACTTGGCTGGAGGGTTAACTTGGGCCAGGGAAACAGCATAGCAACACAAGTTCAATAAGGCATAGCCACGGTTGTTCAGTGAAGCAGCACAGTCCCAGTTGTTCGGTGATTGTTATTGTAATATTTTCTTAGGTTCCAGGTGTCAGTTCTCTGAGTTACCAGGGCAAACGGTAGTTAAAGTACTTTTTAAAATATGACTTACTATCTTAACTTTAATCTGCCCACTAGGTTGTGGCTGAAGCAGCTATTATCGTCAGTAACAAATCCAAGCGCAACACGATACCTCAAGCAGGCAAATCATGCACCATTTCTACATAGCGCAATGCATTGTGGGATGGTCAATACAGTTGATTTGGATATTAAAGTGAATCGTGGCCACAGCATGTATCATATTATTGATGCTCTGAAATATTTGCAAAATATATACTTTTGGTTTCACATATTATACCCCCCCCCCCAAGATCCAATACTTCATCCTCATTTGCAAACCATTGGGTGCTGAATCCACAATTTTCAAAATGGCAGCCAAGTCTGTGGGTAAGTCTCGATTTGATGTTTTGAACAGACAGTATCCAAAATATATATGTGATAGGTGTTAACGGAAAATTAATTTGTCGAATGGATGTAATGTAAAATATATAATGGGACTTTTCTAGTGTGAGTATAACCTAAACTTGCAAATACAACGGCTTGAAATTACCAGTTTTGCGGCGGTGGGCCCCACAATAGGAGTATTGTATCAGACAGTGAAGTCACCCCCAGTGCCACTGCTGGGTGCAAGATGGAGCTTAGGGGAGAAGGTGTAGCCGATAGTGGGTACAGGTCATAAAAGGTAACAAGTGTACTAAGAGGTCTGCCAGTATGACACAGTGTCACTTAGGGAGTCGAATGCTTTAAGACTAGTCTCCCAGGCATCATTGCAGAGTACGTTATACAAGTACTCAAAATCGGCTCTCTTAAAGGTCCAGCCAAGCGTTTAAAAGGACGATCCTTCTAATGGGCCACAGGGAAAGAGAGAAACAAGAGGGCTGTCTGAACAGCCCATGCTCATCTGAACTTGACATTCATCACACTTGCAGCTCTATGAACTTGAGAAAGGATCAAGGTCACCCATGTTTTGAGTAAGTCTGACCTTTATACAAGAAAACTAACATGTGCAACATCAAGGTTCAAGTAGTTATCAAGTTATAATGAAGAGTAAAATTCATGTATATTACACTGTGACCCCCAAAACGAGGTCAAGGTCATTCATGTACTGTCCAAGCATGACCTTCATACAGAAACATTAACATGTGCAGAATCACTGTACTAACTCAAAACAGATCTCAAGTTATCAAGTAAACAGTAAATTTGGTGTCAGTTATCCTGTAAATTAGCATTAGAATGCCCATTGACTTACATAGTAATCAATAGGAAAGCTGCATTGACCGATAAGTAACCGAATTGAAAACCCTTAAAAATCAGGAATCCAAAGCAGTGCCACCTAGTAAACAACTGTGTTTGACCCTTCCACAAGAACATATCCATCACATGTCAGCTTAATCTGAGTGATGGTTCTGAGAACAAGTAAAAAATAGCAAAACCATACAAATAATTCTTTAAAAAATTAGAAAAAATGCAGCACCACCTGGTGAACAAATTGAGAACTAGGTGTCCATGGGAGTGTCTCTGTACGATATCAAAGCAATTGGGTGAGCAGTTTCAGAAGAGAGGAGTTTTTAAGGTTTGCCCCCCCAAAAAAAAAAAAAAAAATCATAAAAAATCCAAAAATCAATAGAGCGTAACCATTTGAACAAACTTGGTAGAGATTCACCAAATGCACATCCCCACCAAGTTTGAAGTGAATCTGGCCAAAATTATTCAAGTTATAACCATTACAAGAAATTCGCATGTTAAACTTTCCCATTAAAACTTTTGTGAAGATTTTTGAAAAAAAAAATCACAAATGATCCTAAATTCATTGGAACATGACCATTGGAACAAACTTGGTCCCCATCAAGTTTGAAGTAAATCTGGGTGACTGTTTTGGAGAAGTCGAAAATGTAAATTAGCATTAGAATGCCCATTGACTTACATGGTAATCAACAGGAAAGGTGCATTTACCGAAAAGGAGCCGAATTGAAAAAATCGTTAAACATCAGGACTCTACAGGATACCCACAGAGTGAACGACATTGTTTCACCCTTCCACAAGGAACATCTCCACCACGTTTAAGCTTAATCTGAGTGACGGTTCTGGAGAAGATGTCGAGACTAGCTAT
The DNA here is from genome assembly GCA_964020975.1 of Hermodice carunculata. NCBI lineage: Eukaryota > Metazoa > Annelida > Polychaeta > Eunicida > Amphinomidae > Hermodice > Hermodice carunculata. The sequence continues at coordinate 45,777,245 of OZ026629.1, read as the reverse complement.
AACACACACACACACAAAAAAAAAAAAAAATTAGCAAAAATTTGCAGCGCCACCTGGTGAACAAATTAAGAACTAGGAGTCCCTAGGTGTCTTCCTGTGGGATATCAAAGCAATAAGGTAAGCGGTTTCGGAAAAGATTCTTTTTTTCAGATTTGTCCAAAAAAGAACAAAAAAATTCATTAAAAATAAAAAAAAATCACTGGAGTATGACCATTTGAACAAACCTGGTAGAAACCCACCCAAGGTACCTTGCCACCAAGTTTGAAGTCAACCTAGATGACAGTTTTAGAGGAGAAGTCGAAAATGTAAATTAGAATCAGAATGTCCATAGTAATCAATAGGAAAGCTGCTTTGACCAATAAGTACCCGAATTGAAAAAAATCGTTAAAAATCAGAAATCTGCAGCATTTCCACATAATGAACAACTTTGTTTGACCCCTTCTACAAGGAACATATCCACCATGTTTCAGCTTAATCTGAGTGACGGTTCTGGAGAAGAAGTCCAAAATAGCTACAACACAAAAGAATTCATAAAAAATTTGGAAAAAAAATTGCATCGCCACCTGGTGAACAAATTAAGAACTAGGAGCAACATGGAGTGTTTCTGTGTGATATCAAAGCAATTGGGTGAACGCTTTCGGAGAAGAAGATTTTTTAAGATTTGTCCAAAAAAACCCAAAACAATTCATTAAAAATCCCCAAATCACTGGACCATGACTTTTTGAACAAACTTGGTAGACACTCACCTAAGGCACATCCCCACCAAGTTTGAAATGGATCTGGCCGACGGTTTTGGAGAAGAAGTCGAAAATGTGAATTGTTGACGGTCGGACGGACGACGGACGGACGGACGACGGACGGAGGACCATAAGATAAGCTCAGCTGACTGACAAGTCAGCTGAGCTAAAAAATCTACAGAACGACCTGACGCAGAGATAGGAGTCGGTATGCCGGAGTTTAGGATAAAACCAGGTGAGTCAGTGATCACAAGGTCCTGCAGGTAAACAGAGCACTCAGACACATGAGTAGATTCGGATATGAGCTGGTGCAGGTTGTTATGTGTTAAGAGATAAAGAGGTGATGTCCGAGTTCACTGTCAGTGTGAGGAGAATCCCAACTTTGACAGCGATCATTAAAATAATCTGTTAAAAGGAGTATTTTGGGGTCAAGTTCGATAACAGACGAAATGGAGAGAGATAAATTGTCCACGAAGAGTTCTCTCTCTCTGGCAGATTGGTCTGGTGGACCATAATACACGCCTAAGATCAGTTTTGCTGAAGGAACAGTAATTCAAGATCTTGAAATAGCGTTCAGAGAACGGATTACCCTCGGCGCCCACAATCTTGTGTTTCCTTTATTATGCATTTTTGGGACTTCGCAGTAGAATACATTGCATACAATTTCCGTGTTGTAGTCTCTGAAATGAAGAAGCACTTTTGGAGGTGTTCTTGGGGCAAGTTTTGATGACAGAGACCACTGTACTGTGCATCACTCAGTCGATCATCAAATAAACACTTCAAAAGTCTCAAAACTAGTTGAAGAAGAAGAAGAAGAAGAAGAAGAAGAAGAAGAAGAAGAAGAAGAAGAAGAAGAAGAAGAATGGGAAGCTGGTTTTCAATAGGAATGTGGTCCACTATGATGTGCATCTCTGAAATAATTGGGGAAGCTGTGTTGGATCCTTCTTGACATATTATGGTAACGTCGTTCCCTAGTGCACTCAGAATGTCTAAAAGATATATACTTGAAAGTTTCACAAAAAGTTTATAAATACAATTAAAGAGGAAGTTGGTTTTAAATAGGAACGTGGCCCATCATAAGATGCATCTTTGACCAAAATTTAGAAAAGCTGTGTTTGATATTTTTTGAGATATCGCGGTAACGTCGTCATGGTTGACGCCACTCTGACGGCCTTCAAATAAATTCATTAAAAGTTTCACAAAAACTTTAAAAATAAGCAGAGAACGCTGATTTTAAAAAGGAATCTGGTCCATTATAAGATACGTCTGTGACCAAAAAATTGGTAAAGCTGCGATTGATATTTTTATGTGTCGCGGTAACGTCGTCAGGGTTAACGCCATACATTAAAAGTTTCATAAAAAGCTTTAAAATAATCAGAAGAAGCTGGTTTTCAATATGAATCTGGTTCATCATAAATTCCTTCTGTGACAAAAATTTGGTACAGCTGTAGTGAACATCTTTGGAGATATCGTGGTAACGTCGACAAGACGGACGGACTTTATGTGCCGAGGTTTAAAAAAAGGGATGATATTCATAAGAAAATGATTGCAAGAATGGATGTAAGTTAAATCTGATTTTGACAAATATAGCCTGTCGTTGCACCAAATACCATATCTGCATATGCATGAGTCATACTACTGAGTTTATATAAGGTATGGAATTTTGAAAAGTAAGGATAATGACAGCTAGAATAATATTGTGGCAAAGAGATTCACAAGAAGCAGCTTCAAATTATACAAGACAAGTTGAAGGACGTAAGGATAAGTTAGGGCGTCCATATGTGAGTACACTGATCCCAAATAATCTTGTAGTTATATAATTACATCAAAAGCAAGATTCTGTTTGCGTCAAATACAAACAAGAAGATATAATGTCTGGGAATCTCTATTGTCGCAAACAGTCAATCGACATTCTCTATGTTGGCCAGCAGAATCATACAAAAACCCTATTATACAAAAGCCGTAATCACGTTCCGAATGTCGACAGAAGTTCGAGCAATGGGCATTTTGACATGGATATCCACACATGATCCGTCTTGCCTTCGAGCAGCTGACCAGCAAAAAACACGAATGTACATTAATAGAATGCTCTTAATACAATAATGCGAACGTAAATGGCAAGTGGTAAAAGAATAAGGTTGAACAGCATACTAGTAACTGTATTTGATCACATTGACACATACGCAAGACACTTTGAATCAAGATGTATATTTTATGAAATTAATAAGAAAAGGCGGAAAAAAGGGAAACAGGAAGGCTGTGTGAACAGCCCGTGCTCAGCTGACCTAAGCTTGTTCACAAAATCAAAGTTGCAACTGAAAATAGACGTGTGCTGACCTTTAGCTGAATCCATATGACATTTAGAGGTATTTCGAAGATTTGTGTAAAGAATATTCATTCAAAATATAAATTTTACTGGAGCATGAGAAATTGAAGAATATTTAAAGAGAACTTTAAAAAGAGCATTGATACTTGGTGTATAAAATATATGCTATTGAGCATTAGAATGCCTATTGACTTGCATATAAATCAATGGGACAGGTGCATTTACTCAAAAGTACCCGACTTGAACAAATCGTTAAAAACCAGGAATTCCAGCAGTGCCATATGCATTTAGTGAATATTTTCGTTTGACCTTTTTGCAAGGAACATATTCACCACATTTCAGCCCTATTTTTGAGTGACAATTCTAGAAGTCAAAAATAACGGAAACACAAAAAGTCATAAAAAAAAAGAAGAAAAAATGGAGTGCCATCTGCTCAAAACATTAAGAACTAGAAGTCCCCTAGAGTGTTCCTGCGCGACATCAAAGCAATTGGATGAGCGGTTTTGGAGAAGATTTTTCAAGATTTGCCCCCCCCCCCAAAAAAAACCTTAAAGTCATGAAAAATCCAAAAATCACTGGAGCATGACCATTTGAACAAACTTCCTAGAAACTTGCATGAGGTACATTGCCACCAAGTTTGAAATGAATCTGGCTGACGGTTTCAGAGAAGAAGTCGAAAATGTGAATCTGCATTAGACTGCCCATTGAGTTGCATTGGTATTGGAAGAGAAATGTTGATGCTTTGGCAAGTCTGGAATCTTTTTGCTGTCGTTGTTGGGTTTGGAATTAATGAATATGGATCATGTTTTTCTGTACTATGTAGTAATCATTAGGAAAGATGCATTTACCGATAAGTACCCGAATTGAGAAAAAAAATGTTGAAAATTAGGCACCTAGTTTCAGCTTAATCGTAAGTGTTCTGGGGAAGTCCAAAATAGCCAAAACATACAAAAAACATGGAAAATAGGAAAACATTGCAGCGCCACCTGGTGAGCAAAAACAGACATACGAGTCCCTGGTAGTATTCTTGTGTGATATCAAAGTAATTGGTTTAGCGGTTTTTGGAGAAGCAGATTTTTTAAGATCTCCCCCCCCCCAAATAAACAAAAACAACACATACACACACACACACACACACACACACACACACACACACACACACACACACAAACCAAACAAAAACAAAAACCCAAAAACTAGAAAAGAAGATTCTCTTCAAAGCAAATCTGTTTGTGTGCCTTCAAAAGTTGTAAATATTAAATGTAAAACTTCTATCCTTTGGTACTTCATATTACATTAAGCTTATGGCTGGATGCAAATTTCAAAGTCCAAATATCCTTGATCTTTGACCTTTTGAGGTTGCATGTTCATATAAGAATGCGTAGTGTTGCAATACCTATAATTTGAGTCCAACATGATTAGAATTGGATGGAAATTGGCCAAGTTATGACTGTATGAAATTTTCAAAGGTCCAAATGACCTTGACCTTTGACCTTTAGAGGTCACATGTACGTTTAAAAATGTGCAGTGTAACAAGAGCTACAATTTGAGACCAGCATGATCAAAATTGGATAAAAATTGACCAAGTTATGGCTAGAAAGCTACCATCGAAAGAGGCCTTTGACCTGGAAATGACCTTTGACCTTGAGATGACCTCTACCTGAAGTGAACCTTTGACCTCAAAAATGACACTTCGGCCTAAAATTGACTTTTGACCTTGACATTTGAGATGACGTTTTCATTGCTATGATGAACTCCTATAGACTCGGAACCACATCTACTATAGTATATAAGATATTGAAGATTTGAAACTTTAGTTAGCCCTCATTTGCATAATATTTAAAAAAGCATGACCTCTCATTATAAAAAGGCCAGACTTCACCTATAGAAGTATAATTGTGCTAATTTTGGAGTTTATACATGTAATACTTTTCAAATGAAATGTCGGACAAATTGGCCTGTAAAGAAAGAAAGAAAGAAGAAAGAAAGAAATAAACAACTCCTAGAAAAACAACATGTCTGTGTTGGCACACAGACATAATAAAACCCCCAGAAAAATCTAAAAATCATTGGAGCGTGACCATTTGAACAAACTTGGTAGAGACCTACCCATGGGAGATCCCCAGCAAGTTTGAAGAGGATTCATTTGTCGGTTTTGGAGAAGTCGAAAATGTGAATTGTGGACGGACGTTGAAAGACACACGACGGAAATATATGGCAAGGAAAACAAGGCCATCTCGCATATGTCTGCGGACGACTGAGCCGCCTAAAAGCTCAGCTCACTGAGAAGTCAGCTGAGCTTAGAATGACCTGTGATCATGATCAGGTACAGCCAGCAAATGGTTCATAGTTACTACTCTTACACTGTTACAGTGCTTGACTCTACCGGGGTACATGCAAAGACAGTCACCGGTGCAAGGCATGTAACACAAACAGCAGCAAAAAAAAAAAAAAAAAAAAAAAAAAGAAAAGAAAAGAAAAAAAAAAGGAATTACAACAGGCGAACGGCAAAGTGAAAAGCCAGGAAATGTCGGATCGACTTTTTTTTTGGCGATTGCATTTGGTTTGTAGTGAATAAGTTATATCTCATTGGTCAGCACATCTGAGTTGTATGTCAGGGGTACCAGACGTCCCATGCTACAGATACAAACAATGTTATATATTACCCAGCATTACTTACCTTAGTATGAATTATATTACAGTAGACGGTGTGAAAACGAGGCTACTGTAATTAAATGCTTTGTTTGCCGTGATATAACATCTGATATATCACGATGACCCTTCCTTTTGTTGTACTTACCCGCTTACCCCCACTGAATTACCACCTCATATGAGCCCAGGATTTCCATTTCACCACCATTAATAAAGTACGTAGAAATGTATGGTTGTTAAGTTCATTTGATAAAGCAATTACAGCAAATGTTAAAAAAAATATCTTTCAGCTTCCAAAAACTATATCTGCATGATTGTCAAATGTAGGCCCAAGATACATTTATGATATACTTCGGTCTCTGTTATGATCAATATTTTGAGTCTAGGCCTATTTGGAAGGTTGAAACTCACAACGGTACAATCTTCACCCCCCCCCCCCCCCGCCTTCCAAATTTAGCCCCGCTCATCTCCAAAACGGTAAGGTTTTCAGTGGAGGGAGTACGCAAGCAAATGGGGACGGCATAAACAAAAGCGATGAGAACGGGTGAAAATAGGCCTGTTAATCCCATTTTTGCGTCAAATTTTGGGGGATTTTCAACTTGAAACCATATTATAATAGGAATTAAGTATGGCGTAGCATTCATTGTTGTCAATATATCACTCAGGAGGCGGTGAGACTCCTTCAAATCGCTCGCCTATCCGTTCGCGATCTGACTTCGATCTCACCGCCTCCTTCGCGTCAATCGTGATATATTGGCAACAATGAATGCCACGCCATACTTAATTCCTTAAATACAAACTCCGACATGTGTTCATCATGTAAGCTCGTTTGCAAAAATCAACATGCGCACACCATGAACCAGGTGACAGGAAAGCTTGGAGTCACAACATAGATGCACGATGGAAACAACAGTACTTTTTAACTTATTCGTAACCAGGTATAAACACGCATCATGACTTGGTACAACTAAATAATTGGCTCATAGGGCCTAAAATGGTAATCACGCTTAACTGGAGCAGCTGAAACGCCGAGCATATAATAAACAGTCAGATGTAAATGTCATGCGAAACACAACATAAGTGAGTATGAACAGGCCTATTGCAATGTCATGAGCTTGTGATCGTAGGGGGGTAACAGTATAGGCCTAGGCCTACTAATTACTATAAACGTAAAACAGGCAATGGCAAAAACGGCTGGCCTGTGTGTTTGGTTTGTGGTCGAGTTTGACTTCAAAATCTATACGTACCTGGAACAGATGATCGGCATCTTGGTCATAAACAAACGACATTGCAATGAAAAAGAATGATCATGATTATTGCATGGCTTAGTAACTATCAATACAAATACAGTAGAATTTTCAATGAAGGATCTCCATTGAGAGACCGTTTTTATATTAAGATAACAATTTATAGTCCCATATGCATTTTGGTTTATCCTTTAATTATTTCCCCAATTTATACCAGTACACTATAAAGACCACATTTTCCCAGTCCCTTGGGTGGTCTTAATAGGGGAGATCCCACTGTAGTAACATGCTGGTGATGCCGATACGTTGAAACTGTGGACCAACGGAGAGGAATAAATGGAAAAATACCACTTTCTATGGTGGGACCTTTTATAAAGATAAGCTTAGAGACGACAAAAACTAGAAATATGGGTAAAGACCGGGTAGCCAGGCAAATGTAAAGTCAGTAATTGTCTCAGGAGTTGAACACAACAGACGAGTTTGGTGCAACATGAGCTTCGACCATAATGTTCTTTCTTTGTCTCACCTTGGCAGCCACTCAGAGTGAACAAGCCAAGCACAGGATCGAGTGGGTTCAAACCAATCGTTTGACGCCTGGCTATCACGGGGGACGTGCGCGTCATATCACTGTGACAGACAAAGCCATATGCTCATTTCTCCAAAAATTAGCGGTTTTTTTTGTTTTTGTTTTTTAATGAAATTGAAGTTCACTAATACCAAATTGGTGTTCATCCAGCAGGAACCAACGAGTGAAAATCCAGGCACGAGTTGATCGACGTCAGGTAACAATAGCTCAGAGTAAACACGTCTGATATCGCGTGTAAGGAGAATGCACGTGTCATATAGAAGGGTGACCCTTCGATTTCATTATCTTCTGTCCATTTGTTCACCTCAATAAACAATTAAGCGATGGTCCTGATTTTTGTCAAGCAGGTTACACAAGTATACACCACATGCACATTAATTTCCCGCCACAAAGCACGGGCTTGACGCCTGGCTATCACGGGGGACGTGCGGGTCATATCACTGTGACAGACAGAGTCATATGTTCATTTCTGACAAAATTAGCATTTTTTTTTCAAAGAAATTTAAGTAGTTCACAAATGCCAAACTGGTACTCATCTAGTACTTCCCGAGCCATATATATATATATATATATATATATATATATATATATATATATATATATATATATATATATATATGTATATATATCTGCCTTTAATAAGTATATTTGATTTCAAAAATATTAGTAATATTCCACTTGTCCACACAGGTACCGACCCGTATCTCGCCAAACGAGACGAGGCAATCGGGTATGCAGTTTTGGCGTGAAATTAATATGGACGTCTCCTATTACTAGCGGCACACCTGAAGGGTTACATGTGGTTGCTTGCCGTTGCTACGGCACTGGGCTGTAGATAACGGCCTACTGCTTTGGTGGATTATTATGTCTGGGTGCGAACCGAGATATATTGCTTTTCCTCGGATTCTTTATTTTTGTCCATGGCACCCAAATTTGTCCACGCGGAATCTCAGAAACTGCTGCACCTGCAATCACCATATTATTTGGTACAAATATTCATCTACCGGCAAAGTTGTGCACCTGGGTATTGAATCGTTATGTTGTTCACAATTATGCAAATTAAGAGCAATTAAAAATGTAAACGCTTCATATCTTTCAAACTGTTACAGATAAAGAGAATTTTGTTTAAGCATATTTTATTTCGAAAAACAGTTGGCCAACAGGCACATTGCCTACACGAACACCTCTTGTACAAACATTGACGATACAGACATGCAAGTGTGTAGGATTTCAATTAATGCAATTCTGGCACATATGAAAAATTCAAATCATGAATATCTTCAAAACTGTTGTGGATAGAGATATCAAACCAACTTCGATTCACGGGTTTATGATACAGCCCTATCCATTGAACAGTGAAGCAAAGTTGTTGGATTTCAATTTATGCAAATTAGGCACATATACAGAATTAAAATTTCGAATATTTTTTTTATACAAAGAGATATCAAACAAACATCTATATCTAACTTTCTAATACAGCCTAATCCATTTAACATTAAAGCCAGGTTGTAGGATTTGAAGTAATGCAATTTTGGCACATGTGCAACATGTAAATTATGAATATCTTCAAAACTATTATAGATAGAGATACCAAACCAACTTCATATTAAGGGTTTGTAATACAGCCCTATCAATTGATCAGTGAAGCAAAGTTGTAGGATTTTAATTCATGCAAATATTATGCAAATTGGGCGAATATACAAAACCTATATCTTGAATAATTGTGGGTTTTTAATGTTTGCACGTTAGGTAAATATGCAAAATTTAAATCTTGAATTAGCTTCAAAACTATTATACATAGAGGTACCATTCTCACTTGAATTCGGAGGTTATAGTGACATAACCGCATCCAATGAACCATGAACCAAAAGTGTAATACTTCAATTTATGCAAATTCGGCAAATACACAAAATTAAAATCTTAAATAGCTTCCAAAGTATTATAGATAAAGGTGCCATTTCAACTTCAATTTAAATGCTTGTGATATAAGCCACATCCGATGAACCAGAATTGTAAATTTTTAATGCACCATTGCATATAGGTACCATTTCAACTTCATCTTGTAGGTTTGTGACATAGCCGCATCTGATGGCCCATGATCGAAAACTATTGGAGTTTAATTCATGCACATAAGGCAAATACACCAAATCTAAATCTTGAATGACTTCAAAAGTATTTTGAATAGGGGTATGATTTCAACTTCAATTTGTAGGTGTGTGAAATAACCGCATCCGATGAACCTTGGACCTAAGTTGTTAGCTTTTAGTTTATGCAAATTCGGCAAATATACAAATTAAGATCTTGAATAGCTACAAAACTGTTATAGACAGTGGCGTCATTCAGACTCAGCTTATTAGTTTGTGGCATGGCCACATCCAAATATGTTGAACAATGGCAAAGTGTATTTCAAACTGTTCTGCAACCAGACAGATTTACTGTGAAGCAAATATTTTCTAGTTTAGCAAACTTTCATCAACAAGCATGCAAATTAGGCACATATGGCTCGAGCCAGCTAAAACATGGTGTTTTTGTTTCTTTTTATTACATACATTTTGCTTTTTATAGATCCATGTTTTGTGACAAGAAAGGTGACTAGCCAAACTTGACAAAATGGAGAAAAAAGGTCATTTTGTGTCGGGTCATGATTTTCAACCTACGGACAGCGTGTCTGTATCGTACGATCTTGGGATGTTACGGACTTCGGACATTGCATCCATCTCGGGGGAAAAAACCCAATGCTGTCTGGAAAAAAACCGACAGTATGGACTTAGGACTGATAAGAAATGCACTGTTCAGTGGGGTCATAAAACAGTACATTTTATTCAGACATCAGTAAATGTGTTGCTCTATCATCCACGCCTGTATTATGCGAGGTGAGTGCTTGTGTTCGTTTACTTGTGGGCGTGAATGAATCTATCTTCTTTTACTCTTCTCTCTGTGGCGTATAAATATGTGCATGTTCGTAGCGTGTAAAGACCTTGAGTGATAGGTTCCATATGTTGTGTGTCCATTATTGAAATAAACGATTTCAGCTGATTTCCATTTCCTTAAATACTAACAATAAAGTGGAGTTCTTTTCCCGCACCTCCACAGTAATATTAAATCAACCGATTTAAGAAAATTGTCCTTTCAAAGAAAAGACTGAAAAACAGGGCCACGTCATTATGGTGCTAGACCGGGTTAAGCATATTGTAAGTTCAAATGAGACAAGTGGTTCAGTGTTCACAGACGTGATTGAAAACTCTTGACATTCACTGACAAAATATTCATCATATATTTCTTTTTATTCTTGATCTTTATATATTTGCTATATAGGTCTACTATATCGGTGTGATATTGATATTGAGTATAATAAAGCTTTTTTGAAGCTTCGGAAGCAACTGTTTTCTAACATTCATGCTGGGTCCATGTCGAGAAACATGAAATGAAGAAGGGAAGATTACACACAACACATGTTCGCATATTTTAATACATGCAATTTTGAATGCAAATTAGGCTAATATTCAAAATCTATATCTTGAATAACTTCAAAACTATTATACATAAAGGTACCATTCCAACATCAATTTGTAGGTTTGTGACATGAACCATGAACCAAAGGTGTCGGCCTTTAATTTGTGCAAGCTAGGCAAATGTACAAAATTAAGATCTTGAATAGCTTCAAAAGCATTATAGATAGTGATGTCATTTTAACCTCAGTTTATAAGTTTGTGGCATGGCCACGTCCAATGAACCAAGAACCTAAATTGTAGCATTTTAATTAATACAAATGAGGCTAATACACAAAATTTATATTATGTTCAACATAGGCAAATTATAACATTTCACAATGTTCTCACTTTAAAGGCACCCAGAGAGATTTGCTGTGAAGCAAATTTTTTTTCAGTTCTTTCTTTCTTTACGACCAAATTTTTCCGGAGTTTTTCTCGGGACACTAAAATCCTAAAACCATCAAACTTAAATATGACTGACCCACCAGTCAAATTGTGCATATGGATTGAAAAAGTCATGATAATTAAAATTATGTAAATTAGGGGCAATCAAAATTTTAAAACCTCCATGTCGTCCAAACTATTGCAGATAGACAAAAAATTTCAATGTCAAGACAGTATGTGTTTGTGATACCTTCCAATATAATGGACCGTGAATGAAAGTTGTAGACAGTTAAATAATGCTAATTAGGGACATTGGAAAAATTAAAAGGTGAATATCTGCAAAATCATTATAGATAAAGATGTCATATCTTAAATTTGTAGATTTTTGCAGGAAAGCCGCATCTTAGGAATGATGGACTGAAGATGTAGGATTTTTTATTTATCCAAATTAGGTGAATATGCAAAATTTCAATCTTGAATAGCTTCAGAACTCTTAAGGATAGAGGTGCCATTCAAACTTCAATTTATGGGTTTGTGACATAGTTGCATACGTTGAACCATGATCCAAAATTTAAAAATTTTAATCTATGAAAATTAGGTAAATTCTCGAAATTTAGATCTTGAATAACGTCAACACGATTTTGCATGGAGGTGCCATTTGAACTTCAATTTGCAGGTTTGTGACACAGGTGTATCCAATGAACCATGAAGCAAAATCGTAAAATTTTATACTTGTGCAAGTTTGGTGAACACAAAAAAGATTCCATAGCATCAAAACTATTATAGATAGAGTTCCCATTTCAACTTTAATTTACAGGTGTGTGGCAAAACCACATCCAGTGAACCATACACCAAAGTTGTAAGATTCTAATTTATGTAACATAGGTGAATATGCAAAATTTAAATCTTGAACAGCTTCTAAACTATTATACATAAAGGTACCATTCAAGCTTGAATTTGTTGGTGTGTGTCATAACATCATCAAATGAACCATGAACCAAAGTTGTAGGATTTTAATTCATACAAATTCGGCTAAGTACACAAAATTTAAATCTTGAATAGCTTCCAACTTCAATTTAAAGGTTTGTGAGAAAACTGCATCCGAGCCAAAATGGTAAAATTTTAATGTTTGCAAATTACGTGAATTACAAAACTTGAACCGTGAATAAATACAAAATTATTGACACAAAGGTGTCATTACAGCTTTAATTAAGGTTTGTGACATGGCTACATCTAATAAAGCTTGAACCGAAGTTGTAAACTTTTAATTTATGCCAATTAGCTGAATGCATAAAATTTAAATCTTCAACAGCTTCCACACTTTTAAGAAAGAGGTACCATTTCGACTTCACCTTATAGGTTTGTGACAAAGCCGCATCTAATGAACGATGGTCCAAAATTATGAGAGTTTAATTTATGCAAATAAGGCAAATACACCAAATCTTAATCTTGAATGACTTCAAAACTATTTTGAATAGGGGAACGATTCCAACTTCAATTTGTAGGTTTGTGAAATAACAGTGAAGCAAATATTTTTTTGTTTTGCATACTTTCGTCAACAAGCATGCATGCGCTCGAGCCAGCTAAAACATGGTATTTTTGTCCCTTTTTATCACATAAATTTAGCCTTCTATAGATCCATGATTTGTGACAAGGTGAAGTGCCAAACTGAAAAAAAAAAAAAATGGGAAAAAGTCATTTCGTGTCTGGTCGTGATTTTCAACCTATGGACAGCGTGTCTGTATCGTACCATCTTGGGATGAATGAACTTTATTGGCTGCACCACAGTATGCAAAAAGTACGGCGGTATGTCAAGCGAAACGAATACAAACTTTTCACACGTTGATTACAACATACAAACACGACATCAACAACACCAACCCCCTATATAAACAAAGTGTTGAGACAACAACAACAACAACAACAACAACAACAACAACAACAACAACAACAACAAAAAGTGATAATAAATTACAAACACATCAGACAACCCCAGGAGACAAGTGCTACGATTCGCACCTGGCAAAAGAAAAAAAAAGAGAGATTTCCGATTTATTCAAACATTGTTAGTGCTTTCGTAAATAGGGCCGACATGAGAGGAAGTATCCGATATCGAAATACATATTTTTTTTTATAATTGATTTCCTCTGGTAGCCATAACTTCTTTCATATAAATTCCAAAATTTCTGATCACTTCATAATCTGATGATTCCATAATAAAGATATTTTTTTTCAGATCAGTATAACCAGAAAATTCTGGAAACATGTCCGAAATTGAATTTAACCATTTTTCTTGGGGTTCACGAAACTTTTGACAGGCGACAACAAAGTGACACTTGTCCTCTAAGAGATTACATTGCTCGCAAAGTCTTAATTCTATGGGTAATTTTGAGGGACATTTGTGCCTTCCTTTTTCGATCGGCAAATTATGGGCACTGATTCTTAGCCTTGAGATATTTTTCCTTATGGTAAAATCTTTGATAATATGTATATAATTTTCGAATCTAAATTCTCTTTTATATAAAACATAGCTTCTCAATTTTTTATCAACTGCTTCATTATTATTCATTTCCTGTTTCCATTATTTCGAAAACAAAATTTGGGAACGTTTTTTGAATATATTATCCGGAAAACAACCCCTTTTGTTTCCGCAGTTGTCCCATAAATGTTTCATGTCTATACCATGTAGCATGTCCGAAATAGTTTGCATCCACGTACTTTTCCCTTCTAATGATATCGTGACATTACATAAATTTGCGTCATACAGAAGGCTATCGGTTGGTAAATTAATAATTCTCAACCAGTTCTTACAGACAAGTCTCAAAATTTTCAGTGACACCGGTAATTGGCCAAGTTCACGAAGAACTGCAGTGTTTGATGCTTTGCGATGCACACCTAGACAATGTTTTAAAAAACTGATATTGAATTTTTCGTAGTCAAGTTTAAAATATCCTGCAAAAGAGTTAATTGATAGAATTTTTGATGGAAGGGCAGAGTAGGCACCCCATATTTCACAAGCATACATTAAGATTGGCATCACAACCTTTTCAAAAAGATTAATAAGGAATTCAGTGCTCACTTTCCCAACAACAAAAAATCTTTTAAGTCGTCCGAGGTATTTTTTGGCTTTATCACGTAGTCTCTTTATAGCACCTTCAAATGAACCGCTTGCTGATATTTCTATACCCAAATACACATAGTCTCTGACACATTCTAACTCATCTTTACCTAGAACAAAAGTTCTTTTTATTGACTTACCCGTTTTATTAAAAATCAAAACCTTAGACTTACTGACATTAACTTTCAATTTCCATTCATCACAATACGCCTTCAATTTATTCAAACATGTTGGCAACCCATATTCAGAACTTGATAATAAAATTAGATCATCAGCATACAATAAACAGCTTATTTTCTTGTTGTATAAAACTACCGGATCGCATGAGGTATCAAACTGAGAGGGTAAATCATTTATAAAAACGTTGAACAAGGCGGGGCTCAACACGCAACCCTGTTTAACGCCTCTTTTGAGAAAAATAAATTTGATCAGAAAGGCCAGTATCATGCTTGATTTGTAAACTCGAATCAAGTTACATATCTTTTATAATATTAAACATCTTTCATTTGATACCGCTTACTATAAGTTTATAAAATAATCCTTGGTGTCAAACTGTATCAAAGGCTTTTTGAAAGTCTATGAAACACGAATATAAAAATTTGCCCCTGCTTATCAGTTTTGTATATTTGTCGATCAAGGTTCTGAGAAGAAATATGTGGTCGCTAGTTCTACAATTTTCCGTAAATCCTATTTGAGTTTCATTCTTTAAATTATTGTCTTTAAAGTAACTTTGTATACGTTTATTTAAAATAATACAAAACAATTTTGAGACACAGCTATTAATAGATATACCCCTATCGTTATTTGGATCTGATCTCTCACCATTTTTATATACCAAAACTAAAAGACTACTTTTCCATATCGTTGGAAAAACCCCTAAAGAAAACATTATGTTGAAAATCATCAGTAACATTGGTTTCAATATATCGTAACTAACCCTTAACATTTCATTTAGAATTTTGTCTTTCCCAGGCGCTTTCTTATTTTTTAACTTTGGAATTGCCTCTTTTAATTCGGGTACGGTAATTTCGTAATCTAATACAGCCTCTGAAAAATCATTGTCAACTGCCAAAGCTGTTTGCATTGCAATCAGTTTTGGGTGATTTTCCACCACGGGAATGTTCGACATTAAACTTGAAATATGGCGAAACCATTGCGCTGGGTCAATATTTGAGTTCAGTCTGTTTTTTTTCTAAGGTTACATCTTCCAACTCTTCTATCAAATCCCAGTAAACCTTTGGATTTTTGTCCCTTACTTAGTCCAGAGAATCCATAATTCTATCTTTGAATTGTTTTTCACTTTTTTTCCCCAAGTAGTCTAAATTTTTTTCTCGTAGTATAATAAGATTGTCTTAAACAATAATTATGAGGGTCCTTGGACAGCTGTTTTGCCATGTTCTTAATTTCGCGGTAAAGGTTGTAACATTTGTCAATAGCATACTTAGGAAGACGCTTTCGCCTGTGATTCCTGGTTGATTTAGCTTTTAATGACAACCTAGCAGCTTTGTGCATTATGTTGTTAAAGTCAGAAATCAGGTTGTCTGTGCTCTCTCCATTACCAGCCTCATAATTATTGTTCATAAACAGATCTAGGTCCCTACTACATAAAGTGTCCAGGGCATGTTTGAATGCACTAGGGCTGTTTTCATTCCAAGAAAAACAGGTAGGTAAAGGGTTAAGTCGATTATTTTCCCATGCCTGTGTGTGTTCCGTATCACACGACTGGTGAATTGTTAGTCTGAGGTCAAAAGACATACAACAATGATCAGACATCCAGCTGAGGTCATGTACCGTCATCTATACAGGTGGGGTTCCTGGCGTTGTGACTGAAACATGTATACTTGCCAGTCAAATTCCCCATTTTTCTACCATTCAAAATGCGCAAACCATTAGTTTGGCACAAATTTAGCAGTAATTTCCCGTGCTCATCTGTTCTACGCATATCCATATTAGCTCTAGCAAGAAGAGTATCTAATTCAATGTCGTGTGGAAGAGGTATCAGATCATAGTCGGCTTTGTCATGCGGAATGAAATCAACATCAACATATGTGGTAGCATTAAAGTCTCCCATAAGTATACAATTTCCTCCTCGTGAGCCATACTTGCAAATGTCTGCTGAACGTTTATCAAAGACATCTACATCACTTACATGTAGAGAATTTGTTGGAGATGCATACACTGTTGCTACAAAGAGATCCTCATCCAGACCAAAGTATGCTTTCTTTACTTTGATCCAAGCAATTTCCGGATCAGAAACTGGCAGTAACTCGACACCTTTTTTAATATCGTTTTTTTAAGTAGACGGCTATTCCACCTGAGTTCTTAGTAGCTCTAATAGATCTGGGTCTTATACTTTTGTGTAATGTATACCCCTTTATTGACAGATCAGTGTCAAAAGTAGCATGAGTCTCTGTAAGGCTAAATATATCAAAATCACTAACAAAGTCCACAAAGTCGGGATCATGAAGTATACATACCGATTGGCCACAAACTACCTGTCTGTGTCCATGTATGTTCCAGCACATGAGACTGAGTTTGCGATTCATCATAAAAGAAAAACTGTCTATGTGATCATGATGCGTTTTAATAATTGCCTTTGTGCCACGGTCTGTTGCTGCCGTTGTTTCAAGCCCTCCTTTTGTTGCTCACGCAACTCTGCTTTGTACGCATATTTTATATTGGCAGCGAGCAGACGTGTCCCTTCTTCATTGGGATGTGAATTGTCCTTGTATAGCTGGGCTCTAGGTTTATTGTTACTTTGGTCTATAAAACTAGGATAATTGTCACATATTACTGTCGAGCTTCTCCCTGTCGATTTCGTTTTCAGTCTCATGAGCGCTGTCGCAGCTTGCCTTTTTAAGTTCAATTCTTCGTTGTCTTGGTAGGCTATGCTTGTAGATGTTATGACATTATGCGCCAAACCAGAAACTTTCACGTGGTCGGCTAAGTTAGAAAGTTCGTCTGCAATAGATTCGGGCTGGTTGTGTTTTACATCATTGGTGACTAGATGCAAAACAGCTGTGTCACATGTGTGATAACAGATTAGATGCAAAACAGCTGTGTCACATGTGTGATAACAGATTAGATGCAAAACAGCTGTGCCATATGTGTCGGTTTGGTTCGTGACGATTGTTTGATGTAACGGACTTCGGACATTGCATCCATCTCGGGGAAAAACAATGCTGTCTGGAAAAAAACCGAAGACATGGACTTAGGACTGATAAGAAATGGACTGTTTAGTGGGGTCATAAAACAGCATGTTTTTTATTCAGACATCAGTAAATGTGT
The DNA here is from genome assembly GCA_964020975.1 of Hermodice carunculata. Classification (NCBI taxonomy): domain Eukaryota; kingdom Metazoa; phylum Annelida; class Polychaeta; order Eunicida; family Amphinomidae; genus Hermodice; species Hermodice carunculata. The sequence continues at coordinate 45,759,416 of OZ026629.1, read as the reverse complement.
TGCTCTATCATCCGCGCCTGTTTTATGCAAGGTGAGTGCTTGTGTTCGATTATTTGTGCGCGCAAATTAATCTGTCTTCTTTTACTTTTCTATTTGTGGCGGATAAATATATGCATGTTCTTATCGTGTAAAGACCTTGAGTGATAGGTTCCATATGTTGTGTCTCCATCATTGAAATAAACGATATCAGCTAATTTCTATTTCCTTAAATATTAACCATAAATGTCGTGGTTCTTTTCCCGCACCTCCACAGTAACATTTAATCAACCGATTCAAGGAAATTGTCCTTTTAAAGAAAATACTTAAAAAAAAGGGCCACGTTATTATGGTCTTAGACCGGGTTAAGCACACGGTAAGTTCGATTAATGAAAATGAGACAAATTTCATTGTTCACAGACGTGATTCAAAACTCTTGACATTCACTGACAATAAAATATTCATGATATATTTCTCTTTATTCTTGATCTTTATACATTTGCTATATAGGTCTACTCTATCCATGTGATATTGATATTGTGGACAATAAAGCTTTCATGAAGCTTTGCAAGCAACTGTTTTCTAACATCCATACTGGGTCCATGTCGAGAAACATAAAATGAAGAAGGAAGATTACACACAACACATGTTCGCATATCAAAAGTTAAAAAAAAAAAAAAAGGACGATTACAAATAACACATGTTCGAATATTGTTAGTTTACAAAACAGATTACACATATTTTATTGGTTCAATCACAGAGTTTACTGGTACAAGTTTGAAAAAGGTCTATTAAATGACAAACACATGCTGATGACGTCCCTTTAAAACTTGGAACAACAACTGTGCATTTCATATGCCTTATTTAATTCCTCGTATGCCCCGCATATTACGGATAGACAGTTGCTATTCAGACATATAACGACCATAATCTGATTAATCATTGCATATTGATTATGAATGAGATGAATCACAGGAAAGGAGAGGCCCTCGACCGCGAAAATGAACACAAGGGAATTGAGCAAAATAAAGAAAACCTTTGGGCTTCGCTTCGTTGCTAATGCTACACTGACCAGCACAAGAAGTAGATGTAAATGTATTGCTAAAGGTGCGTGCGGTGTTATACTGCATTTGATGAGAGTAAAAAAAAAAAATGTTTGATCTTTGGCTGGAATAAAGTAAACCTTGATGGTGTGAAAAAATGAGTGTTCAATCTACAAGGTGGAGATATAAAAATGTTGGGTAAACACCAGCCTCTCCTCTCCCTCTAATTTAAAGATGGCCCCCTTAGTGAGCCACCGGTGCGGATATTTTGAGTGAGGGAGAGAAAAAAATGAAAGAGGCGGGAGCAGAGGACGAAACAGTAAATAAGAAGGGATCAGGAGTAATTTGCCTCTAAATAGCATATGATGAAATCAGATCAGTGGAACTTCAACATAACTTTAAATTAAAGCAAAGAGAATTTAGTTAAAACATATTTTATTTAAAAAAAAACAGTTGGTCATCAGGCACATTGCCCATACGAACACATCTTGTAAAAACATTGACGATACAGACACGGAAGCGTTGAACTGGCCGATAACTGATAGTTGTCACATCACATTACTAACAAATAGGAAAAGAGGAGGGAAAAAGAAGTCTATAGGGCGAGTACACATGCTAAAGTGTCATCTGCCGCGGCTTAGTCTAGAGATGGGATATACAATCACGTAGCGGGTTGAAAGTTGAAAGTAACTAATCTTTAAATCTCTCAGTCGATTTGATGTAACTGTGAACTGATAGAAAAATGTCATAATTGACACTCTTGTTTTTGCCACTTGTGCGAAATGATAGGGTTTTCAGATTAAACGCGTCGAATGGAGTAATTTTAGTTTGGCGTTTGTCCCTTTGTATAGCATATTTGCTACATTGGAAAAAGTAGTGAAAAAAATGTCCGGCAGAAAATCCGTAGGAACATTGTGGTGAAGCCGAGAGACCCGTCTTGTACAAGTCTGATTTCAACTAGCTGAAACCCATTCTCCCTCTGGCATGGATTATGTTAGTCTTCCTTTCTCCAGTGTGAAATAATTCGTTCCTTTTATATTTATTATGTCTGTGTGCCAACACAGACATATTTTTTCTAGGAGTTCTTTCTTTCTTTCTTTCTTTCTTTCTTTCTTTCTTTCTTTCTTTCTTTCTTTCTTTTTCTTTCTTTCATTACAGGCAAATTTGTCCGACATTTCATTAGAAAAGTATTATACGTAGAAACTCCAATTTGGCACAATTATATTTCTATAGATGAAGTCTGGCTTTTTTATGATGAGAGGTCATGCTTTTCAAAATTATGCAAATGAGGGCTAATTAAAGTTTTAAATCTTTAATATCTTATATGATATAGTAGATGTGGTTCCGAGTGTAAAGGATCATGGCAAGGCAAAGGTCATCTCAAATGTCAAAGTCAAAGGTCATGTCAAGGTGAAATGTCAATTTTAGGTCAAAACGTTATTTTAAAGGTCAAAGTTCACATCAGGTAGAGGTCATCTCAAGGTCAAAGGTCATTTCAAGGTCACAAGCCACTGTCGATGGTGGCTTTCTTCTAGGCATAAGTCAATTTTTGTGTAATTTGGATCATGTTGGACTCAAAGTGTAGCTGTTGTAACACTGCACATTTTTGAAACAAACTTACATGTGACCTCTTAAGGTCAATGGTCAAAGTAAGTTGGCCCTTTGAAAGTTTCATTCAGCCATAACTCGGCCAATGTCCATCCAATTCTAATCATGTTGGACTCAAATTGTAGATATTGCAAACGCTGCACATTTTTGTAAGAACATGTAACCTCTAAAGGGCAAATGTCAAGGTCATTTGGCCCTTTGAAAGTTTCATCTTGCCACAACTTTGTAAATTTTAATCTGATTTGGTTCACATTAGGCCTAAATTGTGGGTATTGTAACATGTACGTTTTTGCAATGCACATGTAACCTGTAAAGGCCAAAGGTCAAGGTCATTTGGACTTTGAAATTTTCATCCAGTCATAAGCTTAATGGCATGTGAAGTACCAAAGGACAAAAGTTGTAGCATTTAATATTTACAACTTTTGAAGGCACACAGACAGATTTGCTTTGAAGCAAATCGTATTTTCTAGTTTTTATTTAATTTACCTTTCAATTCGTCAATATTTTCAGAATGTTTCGTGGCTTCCAGAAGATATCATTTTGTAATGGTAGACGGCAAGAAAGAGTTACAGTGCACGTTTTTCTTATCAGGATGAGAAGTAAAAGTCTTTCATCATCTTTTTCTGCCACTTGTTGGCTGAGGGACAAATTTGTAAAGATAATCGCGTGCAAGTCCGTTTACTATATTAAACATGAGAACTAATTTTTGTTGCGCCGGCTTTCTGAAAAGGTTTCCCACCATGTTTTCACATATTTTAGTATGGCGTGTACGACTCATCGCTCCTGTTACCACCCGGGCTACTTCCAGTTAAATACTTTTAAGTAGAACATTGTCAGCCTGTGTGCATCCATCCCAAACCAAGCTGGCATATTCTAAACTGAGGAGAATTCCATACTTGATATTGAGCGAACGATGCTTTCTCTTGTATATCTTGATCATGAATTTATCCAGGGTTAATACATGTTACCTGTAAAGGCCAAAGGTGAAGGTCATTTGGACTTTGAAATTTTCATCCAGTCATAAGCTTAATGGCATGTGAAGTACCGAAGGACAAAAGTTGTAGCATTTAATATTTCCACTTATTTCTTGGTTGGGGTATTATATTTAAGCAAGAACCCAAAGAGTAGTCTTTTACGGCTAGGCATCGTCTTGGGAGAGAATCAAAGCAGGGGTCCAGCACGGTTCCGTGTAGGGGCTATTACTGTTTCTTATGTATGTAAACGACATTATGGATATTGTAAGGTCACAAATACGTCTCTTTGCCGATGACACGATACTTTTTTCACAGTTGATAATCCAACCAAAGCGGCTAAGATTCTAAACCATGATCTGGAATCAATGTCCCAATGGTCAGATCAATGGCTCGTCTTTTTTAATCCTGAAAAAAATAAATCCGTGATAGTAAGTAGAAAAAATATCCCTGTAGATCATCCTAACTTGACTTTCAACAACAATAATCATAAAAATGTAGAGGTGCAAAAAACCTCGGTCTTTGGCTTTCTTCTGATCTTTTATTGTCAGTCCATCTTAATCACATTACTGCAAAATGCCAAAAAATTGATGGTGTCCTTAGACGTCTACAGTATAAGTTGAACAGAAAAGCTCTTAAATCTCTTTACTTTTTCTTTGTATGTCCTTGCCTCGAGCCTCTGCCCCTCCCTAATGATGGCTCCCTTGGTGAGACACCGATGTGAATATTTTGAGCGGGGGAGAGGAATATTAAGAAAGGGAAGGGGTAGAGGACGAAGCAGTAAATGAGCGGGGACCTGGAGTAATTTGCCTCTGAATACCGGATGATGAAATCAAGTCAGTGGGACTTTAACATAACTTAAAGTTAAGCAAAGAGATTTAGAACATGATTTAAATTTGTTAATCTTGTACATTTATTTCTTTTTGTATTTATGCTTTCACAACAATCCCTTTCCCCCTTTTGCTCTTCCTATTTGTGGTCCTGTGCGTGACCTGTCTGTGTGTTGGTGCTCACAAATCCATTGTAGTTCTGCTATAAATGTAAGAGAAGCCCTTATATAGGCTGGCGAGCATGTCAGCCAATTGTTTTTTTTTCTTTGTTTTTTTTTTTTTTTTTTTTTTTTTTTTTTTTTTTACTAATAAAATATATCTGAAGCAATAAATGGCTAAGTGATCATATCAAATTGGTTTTGTTCCGTAAGAAAAAACACTATGTTTTGCAGAGGCAAAAAGCCAGATCCAAGGGTTTGCGCTCTACAAGTACCCTTCAAAAACCTGACGGGCCCATTACAGTATTAAGGTTCCCATCAATTGATAATGGGTTTGCGCACATACACACTCACACGCGCGCACACAAATGCGCCCATACACCCATTTATATATATATATATATATATATATATATATATATATATATATATATATATATATATATATATATATATATGTCCCGCTCTACATGTTTGTGGTAGTGTTCTGAAATAGAGATAAACGTTGAGGCGTACGCAAGGTTCTTCAATGTTGTGGATAAAGGTTTAGGTTTTAAGAAAAGTTTTGCAAAAAAATTTCAAAATGTATCCTCCGGGGTCAATTTGTTGAACACACCAATGTTACATTCCAAGAAGTCTAGTTGCACTTTACGAGTAACCACCCAGGGTCATTACTGAAGCTGAACGCACAGATGATTTCAAACAAAGAGAGTTTTCATGCTCTGTTGCACACACAGATATTACGCTGAATGCAGAAACTAAAGAAATTCTAAATAATTGCTGAATAAATCATACCAACAAAGACAGACAGACAAACAGATATATAGACATACATACAGACAGACAGACAGACATAAATAGATAGATAGATAGACAGACAGACAGACATACAGACAGACAGACAGACAGACAGACAGACAGACAGATAGATAGATAGATAGATAGATAGATAGATAGATAGATAGATAGATAGATAGATAGATAGATAGATAGATAGATAGAGCAAAGCTTACACCAACATGATAATAGGAAACTGCTCCTCATAACGATTCAGTGATTCATAGAATATCGAAGATGGAAATTTCCACCACAGAACTGTAAAGTCAACATTTTATGTTCATTTTAAAGGTTTTTGGAGGTGCAATTATGGTTTCTTTATCTATTCCTTATAAATTTATGGACCTGGATATGTATCCATAATCTCAAACTTTGATCGTGTCCTTCCGTGTTTTCTTTACTTCCGAAACATCTTTGCACTTGCAGCCATCATGTCCACTTCGACTCCCTGTGAGCTGCCCATTCAAGGGGAAGCGGCAAATACTAACATCAATGTTTTCATCTATTTGACAATAATATAATCATGTGTTAGACAAGCTGGAACTTTCAAAAATGTATATACCATACGCCATATACATAATCAGTGTAACTATATGAAAGTGTGCCAGCTACCTTTGGCAGTTTCAACGTGGCTTTCGAACGCCTTCATGGATATTTAGTACACCGTGATGGCAAGTAGGCGTTTTTTTATGACCTTAAACTTTCAAAATTACAATGAACGTATGCACCGGCATTTCAAATTGTTTAAAGATCAAGAAGTACTCAACAACAACAACAACAACAACAACAACAACAACAACAACAAAGACATATTTTCACTTCTGATGGCCCGTGATTGCGCCAAATTTCGTAAATAAAAGTCAGCCCTTTCTCCCAAACACAGTACCCGTGCATTTTTGTCTCGCTTGTTAAATGTCTAATAAATGGACAAGTGAGGGTAGACAATGGAGTTCTCCAACTATGTGGATTTACTGCTCATTGTAGATGGACATTTCTCAACAAGACGAGATATATGATGAAGGGGTCCTCAGAATAATCCACGGTCTCCAGACGCCCGGCAACACTACTAATGATGCAGTAAAAATATATGACGAATGGGCCAAGAAGTACGACCAGGTGCGTAAACATGATCTCCGTGTCCGTTCAGGAGAGAAATGTGATGTCTAATACTCTCACCAACGCAGAACCAGGTGTCTTCTTGTTTTCAAAATGCAGGCAAATACAACCGTTCAATTTCCACCGCCTTATGCCCAGGTGCTATAAGGACATTTAAACTTTTTGTGCAGTTGTGAGAAGCTAAGGTAGACCTTATTGCAATCACGAAAAAAAATATCATGATTGAATAATTATAAACATATTTTATTCTATATTTCGATGGTTGCTTCATATTTATTAGTGTATTTAATCTTGAGGATTTTTGTCTGCATTGTCTGAATGTCTGGTGAAGTTCTACTGTAATTTAGAATGCATAAAATCAATCGCGTTTTTCTAAGCTTTGCAAAGATAATTGACGGAAACAACGTAATAGGGATATAATTCATGATATTAGACATTTGGATGGCATGGTTATTTTTGTTGCATTTATTGAATTAGTATCCGCTATTGACATAGAAAATGTAAAAGAGTTTTTTTTCCCACAAATATCTGTCGTGGTGAAAATGTTATGGAAAGTAGAATAGGGAGTACAATTGATATACATGGCATGCTGCTAAATTAACACAAGTTAAGACTTGAATTTAAATGCATCTAGTTTACATGGCATTTGTTTCTCAAGTTTTCAGGAAATGGAGTGGTGTTGACATCAATTGTCAAAATCTAGTATTTGTAGGTTACAGAAAAAAAATAGGCAAAGTGGGTGGGTTATCAAACGAGAACGAGAGAGAGAGAGAGAGAGAGAGAGAGAGAGAGAGAGAGAGAGAGAGAGACAGAGAGAGAGACAGACAGAGAGACAGACAGAGAGAGAGAGAGAGAGAGAGAGACAGACAGACAGACAGACAGAGAGAGAGAGAGAGAGAGAGAGAGAGAGAGAGAGAGAGAGCAAAAACGGGAAACATTATTATCAAATCGATTTATTTATAGGTTCTTTGACCATAAACTGGCATTAAAACCCCCCATCGACAAGCATACAAAGTTGTGTCGATATGGCAAATACTTGTATGCATGTTTTATTGATTTTAAACAGGCCTTCGATAGACTTTAGTATGAAAGCTTGTTCTTTACATTACTGTATTACAATATAACTGGCTATTCGTTTAAAATAACACGTGGCATTCATAACAGAGCTTCGGTGCAGTTAAAATTTTCAGATGATATCCCTGATTAAATCCTTCTCAATGACTGTGTTCGACAAGGTTGCTCTCTCATTCTTACGTTATTTAAATATTTACATAAACGATCTTAGCAAATTTTCGATGATAGTTGTGACCCCATTACATATATAAAAGAAATGATAATCGTTTGCTGTACGCCGACGACTGAATACCTCTCCCGAGGCCAAACGTGGTTTACAAAATAGTCATGAAAAATGTATGGTTGCTGCAATGATTGGACGCTGAATATCAAAGTCCTAAAATCAAAAGTCATGATCATTATTTTTATTGGGAGAGACAACACTTGAAATGATGAATATATATCTAATCTTGGCATGGAAATAAGTACTATGGGGTCATTTACAACTTATGTAAATCCGGCAGATAAAGCTATGGAATCTCTTGATCGATAAAAATATTTCTTGTCACAAAAGTAGATATCCAAACATCATTTTCCCTTTTTCATATATTGATTACCCTATACTCTCTATGCATGCACAACCTCACGTTCATATGTGTTACTACTGAATAAATTGTTATCATACTATGAGATTGCTGAATATTTCAAATCTTCTCACGAAAAAAAACCCGTAACATAATTAAAGCTATAAGATGGTGTCTAGGGTTTCAAAAGAAGGCTTCAAATGTAGCTGTTGAGAGTGAATTAGGAGAATGCCCTCTAAGCATATAAATATTCACACGAATATGCAAAAACCAGTTGAGAATAATTCACAACAATCCTAATTCTGTACTTAATGATTGGACTTTGTGTAATGTCGAAAATATTCATACCAATAAATGTCAATGGACATCTTTGCAAATTGTGTTTCATCAGATGGGTTTAAATACATTTTGGAAAATATCGGCTATTCATTCAACCTAAATTCCCTTTTGATATATTTCAAAAGAGATTCAAAATATTGTAACAGTCAATGGAAAAGCGAAATGTCAAATAATAGACAAGACGGTCAGAATTGGAGAACGTATGCAAAATTTATAGCAGACTTCAATTTAGATATAGCTTATTGTAAACTTCGTGCGGAGAAAGAACATAAGACATTTTAAAAAAGGTGCTCGTAAGCTTAACATAGAAACGGGTAGACATAGACCCCATGAAATTCCAGTTAAAGAAAGAAAATGTGAAGATTGTAACGCAATACATGATTAAAAAATAAACCATACAAATTGACAGCCCATAGGTACTTTGCCATTAACCTTGGGCCCACGATGCACCATTAAGAAGGTATACGACAACATGTGAAAACTGCCGAGTCAGCAGAAAAATGCAACAAAGATTTGACCTTTACCTTTGATCTCAAGGTTTTTTTCATCATATATAAAAAATGTGTAGACCCATAGATTATCTGGTCGAGATTGCATATCAGACGCTTTTGCTGGTTACTGCTATCGCACCGTGTTCAACAACTTATGTTGTGTCCACAGGAGCTCCTTTCCCTTGGATACCAAGCACACACAATTGCAGCTGACCGACTGGCCCAACAGAAACTACCCAAAGATGCACGTATACTGGATGTTGCAGCTGGCACCGGCTTGTGTGCAGAAGCGGTGAGTATAAACATCCACCAAGGGCCCGTGCAAACAGCCATCAAGCATCCATAAATGAAACGGGATAGTTCCTTTCTGATTAAATCGATTCGTTCTTCTGATCTTGAAGGAATTATGACAATTCCTCCAAGTTCTGATCAAATTGATTCAATCAGAGGAACAAATATACGCTTATTTGATCACATCAACAAATATATTTGTTCAGATGAGTAAGTCGATTTGGTTCGAAGAATAAATAGATGGTATTTGATCATCTGATTAAATAGAATTGTTCCTCTGATCAAATAGATTTGATCATCTCAACAAATATCCCCCAACTTAAATTAATTGATGCTCACTGTCTGATTTTTTCCGCGGATCTAATATTTATACATCGGAACAAATCTCTTCCTCCAGTATTTGATCCACGGAACAAATAATACACAGACTATCGGAACTGACTAGCGGCATACCAGAGGGAGTTATTATTATCTGGCAGTGGAGAAACTTCTATTTATTCGGCAGATCAGATAGATTTGATCACAGGAACTAATATATTTGTTCAAGTGAATAAATCGGGATCTACCTCATTTTATTTGATCAGAAGAACAAATCGATTTAGTCATTTGAACAAATGCATTTGTTCATGTGATCAAATTCATTGTATTTTTTCCTCTGAACAAACCTATTTGATATTCTAATTAATTTAGTTTGTTCTCATCAAATCAATGCGATAAGATGAACAAATACATTTGTTCATCAGAGCAAATCGATTTGATCATGCGATGACATATTTATTCACTTGATCAAATATTTAATCATCTGATCCAATACTGAGTAAAACAAGAAACGGCGTTCCATAATATATATATATATATATATATATATATATATATATATATATATATATATATATATATATATATATATATATATATATATATATATATATATATTGAGCCCCCTCCCCCCGTTACGAGGAAAAGGAAAATATATCCAAATACAAAACAAATCCAGATACCATTACATCCTCATAAATTACAAAACTCCAGTACACAAATAACAAAAGTCAAAGAACCTGGATAACTCAAGCATACAAATAATAGAAGTAAAAAAGCACAGATAAAATAATAAGCGAGCACCTACACACAACTAGATCGGGATAAAAAATTCAATGTAAACGAAAGGATAAGCACCATGAAACTTTGACTGCCCGCAGCCAATGCCTATGCTGCGGATGGGAGGTCGACGGCCCAGGCAGCACAAGATTTAATACCAACTAGTAAAAAAGATTTGCTTCACAGAAAATCACTCTGGGTGCCTTCAAAATAAGAACAGTATGGAATATTACACTTTGCCATTGTTCACCATAATTTAAATTTTGTGTATTAGCCTGATTTCTATAAATTTGAATGCGCCTTCTTTGGTTTGGTTCATTGGATGTGGCCATGTCATAAACGTATAAACTTAAGTTTGAAAGACACCACTATCTCTAATAGTTTTGAAGCTATTCAAGATTTTAATTTTGTGTATTTGACTAATTTGCATCAATTCAAAAGCTTACAACTATGGTTCATGGTTCATTGCATGCAGTTATGTCACAAACTAACAAATTGAAGTCGGAATGGTATCTCTATGTAAAGCAGCTTTGAAATTATGCAAGATCTGAATTTCCTGTATTCACCTGACTTGCATAAATTAAAATCGTACAACTTTGGTTAATGGTTATTGCATACACCTTTTTCACAAACCCATAAACTGTAGTTAAATGGCACCCCTATCTATAATAGTTTTGAAGCTATTCAAGATTTAAATTTTGCATGTTCACCTAATTTGCATAAATAAGAACCCTTAAACCTTGGTTCATGGTTTATTGGATGCAGCTTTGCCACAAACCCACAAATTGAAGTTGGAGTGGCATCTCTGTCCATAATAATAGTTTTTGAAGAGATTCAACTTTAAGATTTTTCAATGCCCCAAATTAGCATAATGTTGAAATCTACATCTTTCATTTACTATCCATTATATTGGCAGGTGTCGCAAACCTAAACATGTACCTTGAAAAATTTGTTTATATCTGCAATAGTTTGGAAGACAAGGAGCTTTTAAAAATTTAATTGCCCCTACTTTGCACAATTTTAAACATCATGACTATTCAAAACGATATGCACAATTTGACTGATAGGTCAGTCACCGTGGCAAGTGTGGTGGATTTTGGAATAATAGTGTCCGAAAGAAACTCCGGACAAATTTGGTCGTAAAGGAGAAAGGAAGAAAGAATGAAAGCAGGAAAAAAAGCAAGAGAGAAAGGATGAAAGAAAGAAAGAAAGAAAGAAAGAAAGAAAGAAAGAAAGAAAGAAAGAAAGAAAGAAAGAAAGAAAGAAAGAAAGAAAAAAAAAGAATTCTTGGACAATCAAAATGTCTGGGTTCGCACCCAGACATAATTGGTTGTTGAATGTCACGATCAACTGACCGGAAAAAATATTGGTTTTGGGGTGAGTGATGAAATTTTGCATCACAACGCTTCAGACAGGTCACTGACATAGCTAATTAATATATCAATCATACCTGATCAGCTTAGATTTGTGAGGTTGCCTGGCGAGCGAAAGGACACCACAGGAACTTCACCTGACGCACAAGCTGTGCGGGCTGGTACTCATAACAGGTAGGATATATTTCTGGCCAAGTACATGCACGTCTCTATTGGTTGCACACCTGCATGATTTCCTTCTCCATCACACACGAGTTAACTACTCCGTAACACGTGCATGTGCTCAATCTGCATCCATTAAACTACAGCCACTATGAATGGCGACATCTATTCTCCCTCACAAAATAATTTATAACATGGTGGTAGGAACCGACCGGAAAAAGTGTTGATTATATCATATAATCCGCTCTTCGTGTGAAAAGGTTGGATTGTGGTCTTCCTTCACTATTAAATAACAAGTGAAGTAAACACATAATGAACACTTTTCACACAATATAGCTAATTAGTGTCCATGACAAGTATGAATCCTGAAAAAGTGAGTGAAATTAATTTCAAAATTGATTACACTTTTAACCTGAGTATGTTTCTTGTATCTTCCACTCTCTTCATTATAAAAGTGTGGATTACGGTGAAGTGAACACATAATGGACACTTTTTACACAATAGCAATGCTTATCAGTGTCCATGGCAAGCATGAAGCCTGCAAAAAGTAAGTGAATTAATTTCCAAAAATTGATTGTTTTACTTTTACTTGAAATAGGTTCCTTGTAGCCTCCACGGTCTTCATTATGACACGTACCCCTTTGAAAGAATAACTCTTGAGTGGGAATGCTGACTAATTCACTTAAATCTGCCATTGTTGATTCCACCACTTGGTCTTCATACTGCCACATTGACAAGTGAAAATGAACGAATAAGCAGTCAAACTTGACTGTGTATGTCACAACTTACACAAGCGAGAAACTACACAGAAGGTAGGGGAAAAATATCATGCACCAAGGAATATCTTGGTCGGTTCCTACCACCCATGTTACAAGTCTTTTATAACATGTCACAATGTCCATTATGCCATCATAATCAACTATGTCTTCGACCTTGTTGATTATGTTCATAATGGTCATGTGACATGTCATAACTATGACGTAAATATTACCAGCAGTTGCTCAGCAAAGAGGGCACATGTAATAGTTTCAGTGGATGGGATATTTGATATGGTGTACTGAAACTTCGATGCTGGCTTCACTACACCAACGAGGAGACCATATCTTTTCATTCTAATAATGGAATTCCAAACCATGAATGAGAATCGATTAATCAGCATCTGCTATTATTTTTTTCATTGAATGATAGTAAGACAATTTTAGAGCCAATCATATTTAAGATATCAAGAAAGCTTTCAACCAATCAGAATGTAGGTGTGCAAATTATTATGTTGTTTTATGGCTAAGACAACAGCAAAGTAATAATTGCCTATGTTATTCGGGGTATTATGGTCTGTTATTTAAAATGCTCGTCTGTGGCAGTGCACAGACGCTTATGTGATATGCCATATCTTTATGAAGAGTAGCAAATACTGTGTAACATACCATACGATTTGTAGCTGAATATCTTGTAATTAAGTTTGATAAATGGCGATATTGGCTAGATATATATCATGTGTAACTTGTCTACTTGTCTGGCTGCCAGACAGACCAATATATTATCATATATATTTTTCATATATGGACGTGTATACTGTTTCTATATATACATATATATATATCAACAGATACATCAGCAGCTTAAACACATAATTAATATAGTTAAATTTAGAAATTCAACGCCATGAGTAATATTCAGACGGTAATAGGAAAAAGCGCAGCCGACAAGGCTGTCTCCGTTTGACAAAAACACCGGTCCCGCTGAAGAGGTCCAACAAGAAAAGCCACAGCAAAAGACACGATCGTGTGACCCTTGTTTTGGGACCCTCTCCCGATGTGCAGGAGTACACCATAAAACACCCGCTTACCCCCCCCCCCCTTTTTTTTTTTTTGCCTTTTCTTAGGCTGCATTGTATTTTATGTATTATTCTTTATATATATGACTGTCCTACGTACAACATGTGTATTTCATCCTTGGCCAAACTTGGGATTCCAGACTTTTTATCAATGTGTCGCTGTTCGAGATTTTTATTGTCGTTTGTTCCTGTTTGATGCAGTTGATAAATGACCACGGGTATACCAACATAGAGGCTTTGGACGCTTCACAAGATATGCTTGACATAAGTGCTGCCAAGAAGATCTATCGACAATTACACTGTCTGTTGATTGGTAGTGGGCACAAGTTACCCTTTGCTGACAGTAAGTTTTCCGATAATAAATAATAAAGCAAAATCAGTACAGCACAAATAAATGGGAGTCTAGTTCCATTGATAAATCAAATATGCACCGTTTGTGCACAACAGTTTTCCGGTGACCAACGCAAAGGTATATACTTTATTTTGACATTATACGTTTTCAACAGCTTCTAAATTTGAGATATATTAATGAGACTATGCCAATGATCGTAAACGTCAATGTTGAGACTTTGCCCTTGTTCCTAAGACACAAATGAATAATTGTAAACGATGACCTATGAGAAAGAACCTACCTTGATGGATTCCACTGACAAACCAGTTAAAGATGGAGTAATTGACAAGGGCTATCCAGATGCACTATGTACTTGCCTTTTTGTAGCACGATAAAAGCCAATATGTCCAAACCTGAACAATTCGAATTAAAACTTTTGAGAACTCTAATCATGCAACTGTGTGATTGTTAAGTTCACATTGCAAGATAAACAGCTATAAAGTACTAGAAATTATATTTGGTAGTTTTTCAAGCTTTCAGACAATACATATACATCATATCGAGTTTAATCAATTGTATCTAATTAAAAGTAGATTCTGCAATGCTGGCCATGCTCAGTGAAAAATAACTAACATACTCGTGTACTAGGATCTAATCTGGTACATCAGATGACTAGCATTGACAGTGACACGAATCTAAGACACGTGACGAGAAGCAGAAGAAAAACAAGCAAAGATTGGTTGGCAAATGGAAAATAAACACAAAAAACCTTCGAAGAAGCCAAGCTCTGCCTCATAGGTCTTTCGATAATTTTAGGTTTTACCTTAGCTCAAGGTTGGCAGCGTAATAGATTTGTATTGCTTGGAGACTTTCAAAGTGAGGAGTAGGTGTCATCATGGGGTTTGTTTTACATTTCTGTTGCAGGATGTCCATTGTTACAGTACTTGTTAGGATTTCCCTCGGTTTGTACAGGTGGTCTAGCTGTAACTGTTTATTTTTATAATCCGTGGGACAGAACATGATGCCCTAGTTTGTTTATACGTCAGGTATACACTGGCAGGTGGTTTAACTAAGGTAAGCTATTCAACTAGAAAGGATACATACTAGTTCAGGGGTAAGTCAAGTTATTCTTATCTGAACTGGTACTATGCAATTTTAGTAATTATGTGTGGTTTGACAGGTAACCTTCATTCATGTTGAAGCTCTGCATTTATAAGCAAAGCTTCACTTATTTAGCTAATGCATCATTTGAGACATTCATGTATTTTTTCATTATCATGTGGGTTGTCTTTGCGGAGTATTTAGCTGAAACAAGGAGTCGCTACTAAGAGAGACATGTACAAGTGCAGGCTCTGAAACATGTTCTGAATAGTTACCCGCTGTAGACCCTGAAAAAAATTTGGGCTACTGCAGCCTATGTATTAAATTCAACAGAACAACATGTGCAATATGGACAATAGTACTTCCATATTTATATGGGTTAGACAGTGACAGGTTAGCTTA
Organism: Hermodice carunculata; assembly: GCA_964020975.1. Lineage (NCBI taxonomy): Eukaryota > Metazoa > Annelida > Polychaeta > Eunicida > Amphinomidae > Hermodice > Hermodice carunculata. Next base: position 45,743,818 of record OZ026629.1, on the reverse strand, counting down.
TGGAGTGTAAGAGTTCGGACTGTAGAATAGGGTAAAGACTGCCAGGAAGTGGTTCTGGACGAAAATACACACATATATATATGTATATGTAAAGTGCATGTACATATTTATGTACATGCATTGTATAAGACGTATCAAATATATATAAGGTCGAAATTGGGGTAGCACTTGCTAACATAAATATTTGTCATTGATTTATTGGCAGACACGTATGATGCAGCGATTATAGCTGGGTCTTTCGCACCGGGACACATCAAGTGTGACTGCTTTGAAGAGCTGATTCGCATTGTCAAACCAGGTAGTTTTCGCCATTTCCATTTAAACATTGCAACGGCTAGGACTGGTAACTTATCTATTTGCCCGATGGTTTAACCGTATTTATATAAATTTACGCTTTCCCATACCGAAGATAATTCACATTTTAAGGTTTTGATTTTGAAAACTGAATAGAGTTGTCTTGTCACAGAGTGAAATTAGATTCCAAATGATGTTTTTTTTGTTTTTTTTGTTTTTTGTTTTTTTACAATGTGACCACATCATAATATACCATCCCTGTAATTGGAGTTTTAGGTTAATAACTTTTCTTGTAATGGTTCATGGATAGACTGCTATGTTGATGTTGGCACAGGTGGATACATTGTCAATACAATTCGGGATGAGGTTCGAAGGACCGTTCCAGAATACAGAAAACTGGATGCAGTGCTTCAGAGTCACGTGGATAATGGGCAATGGGATAAGGTCCTGGAAGAAATCACTCCGCGGTACTATTTGGACAAGGACGCTATGACCTGGGTTTTCCGTGTAAAATGAGACACACAAATATCGGTTATTTCCAAGGAGTTTAACTAACTGGATGATATAATATAGCGCACAAACTTGATTATACCTTCTTTTTTTTTTTTATACAAAAATGACTTTTAACTTTTTGAAATTTTCATAAATATGAACTATGCAAATATCTGATTGATATTAGAGAGATATAACTGTACGCAGGCATTACAATATAAACACATAACCATGGTCACATGTTTTGAATATCAATCAAAAGAAACCTATCTGATCCGGTTGACATAAGATTGCAAACTGGAAAAACAGATGTTCCATACGTGAAAAAAAAATAGTTTTACGTATTTGTGTAAATTAGGCCCGGTTTACAAATAAAAACTTAAAAAGGTTCTATAGTTTTGTCATGATTAGTTTATATGGATATTCATAGTATGATTTAATTCTTAGTTTTGAATAAGGCAGTATTCTTTATTTTGGTAATGCAAAATATACAGACCTCTCAAGTAATAAGTCACTCAAAAATACCCTGTTTTAATTTTATAATATTGGAAGTCATATTAAGATTGTAAGGAGACAAAGAAATACCATGGCTATGACTTTGCTGTGTTTGGATGAGCAAGCTTATTTTGTAATTAATTATTCTGGTTCCGGATTGGCCATGCTGTCGTCAGAAGCTAAGCCCGCTTCCATATTTGGACGGCTCAGCAAAAGAATGCTGCGTTATTCCAACAAAACCTTCGAACTGGCTGAAATTCTTCAGACAGCACAGGGTCTGAGGGCCGGATAAATTCTATATTGGTATCTATCAATACAATCTTATCCAAAGCATCAGAGACTGTGTTGTTCATGATTTATCCTTCTGTGGTTTTGCAAGGTGAGTGAAAGTTGATTTATAGAATGACAGAGTGAGCAAGTTTTCTATTTTCTTTCTGTTCTATCTATTTGTTTGTAAAGAATGTGTGTTCTGTGTGTAGGCCTTGAGTGAACGGTTATCAGTAAGTCAGTAAAGGCATAGAATTTTCCCCATACACGTATTGCATTGGTATCCCCAAAAGGTAAATGATATCTCTCATACTCAGAAATCATGTCGCCACTTTCCCGGCCTCCACTGTCAGACCAAGTGAGTAAGAGAGCTTCCCCGCAGTAAAACAGAGGAGCGACATATGGTGGAGAATTAGTTTAATTAATACTTTTTTAAGACAATGAAAAGCCCTAACGGTACACCGTGTTTGTTTACCGTACTTGGTGGTTTATATCTTATTCATAAGGGCAACGATATCAGTTATGTTGTTCAAAGCTGAAATCTTAACACCTCTCTCTCTCTCTCTCTCTCTCTCTCTCTCTCTCTCTCTCTCTCTCTCTCTCTCTCTCTCTCTCTCTCTCTCCCTCCCTCCCTCTCTCTATTTAACAATGCAAGGTTGATAATTGCTCTTCAACTTTGTTTAAAATTACCCAAGCTCTGTTTTCTATCCTTCTCGAAGTATTGCGGAGACTGTTGTTCTTGATATACATACGTCTGACCCGCACGGCAATATTGTAAAACTTGAAAAAGAAGTTTCGCCTGTTATCTGTTATTCACTTACACTTTTATTTAATCGTTCGCCAGTTAATAAACATTTTCTGCCAGTCTTGAAAAAATCATATGTTTCGCCTTTCATTGAAAAGCCCTTATGATCTATGCAACAATAATATCTCTGTGTCGTTAGTTAGCTGTACTGGAAAAATATTGGACAACTGGCGTCAAAGCATGCGTTTAATTTGTCTAGATAATTCTGTTATATGCTCCCATTAACCCGGCAATATGCTAGGCAATCGCACAATATACCAGTTACTTCTTATCTATCATGAATTATGCCCGGTTGTTGATCAGCCAAAAAGGTGTTCCAGTTTGGGCAAATCTTGCACACGTGTGACACAAGGTCCTGTCCTTGGACCTCGTGTGTTTCTTATTTATATCAATGACACAATGGACCGTGTCCCATCCAACATAAATATGCTGGCTGTTACACTAATATATCTCTTTATCTGACCATTGACAATCGAGTAACTGCTGCTGAAATCTTAGATTCGGACCTTACAGATATTGACCCATGGTTAAGTCCGATATAAACCACTGGTCTCAATATTGGCTTTTAAAATTCAATGCTTTAAAAACTGATCTCAATTCTCATTTCTCTGGACAACGATCCACCTACCTACTTATATTCTTTTGTTCGGTCATATCAACCCACTTTGACATTGACAGTGGCCTATGACCTTGGTATCTGACTTTGATATTGACCCCTGCCCTTGACAGTGACCTCTGACACCTATATTTAACCTCTGACCTTTACATTGACCTCAAATCCTTGATCTTGACGACTGACCTTACCGCAATACATAATTCCCCATGGGCATCAGGATAATCGGTCCAGCGGTGCCCAAGTTTAGGCCACCACCAGTATCGAATGGAAAGAATAAAAAAAGAGTATTAGAAGTAGCAATATGTGTGTGAAACACACACATAAGTATATTAATGCTTAACTTATCCAACTAAAACAAATATATCCATGTATTAGCAAGGTATCAGCCTGCGTTTAATGTGTGTATTTTTAGGGGTTGATAAACGTGTACGCTTTTGTACTTTAGTGTATTTGTATTCACTTTTGTGCAAAAAATGTGCCCGTTTCTACTGTTCATATGTATTTTTAAAGATCTGTGCGTACGGTAATCCAGGTTTACTACATAAACAAATAAACAAACAAACAAGCAAATAAATTAATACATAAATGAATATATAAAATTATTATTATTATTATCATTATTTACATTATTATTATTATTATTATTATTATTATTATTATTATTATTATTATTATTATTATTATTATTATTATTAGAGTCACCAATGCTGGAGACGAATAAAAGTACATCAAGAGATAGGTACATCAGGATGATAACTTGACTATAAATATATATAGAATACAAGTGCAAGTCAGAGATAGAGGTATGGTTGTTGGATTGGACAGTTACACCACCAAACTAATAACAATGTAACACAGCAGAGTGGCCAAAAGGCCTCTCAGAAAACTTCGACCGCTGCCCACACACAAGCGCAGCAAAAACTCCCGTAGTTCAATCAGATGAATAGTCAAACATAGGAAATAAAATTAACACATGAAGATGTATCTTACAATTCACATCTGCATGGACATTAAGAGGAATCCTAAATAAAATGTCATCAATGCCTACATAATAGAGGCACATTATGCAGCACCAAAATGTTCAGCCAGCTATGTCTGCACGATTCACGCAAGTCTCTTCATCGATGAATGACCTGGAAGGTAACCGCCGCTCGGCGGAATTTTATTTACCGAGTAGAAAGGAAGATTTTTTTTATTTAAAAGCAAATCTGTCTGTGTGCCTTCAAGGGAAAGTTGTTGCTTTGTACATTAAAATTTAAATTGGAAAAGCTACATCACAGAAAACAAACAACAAGAATTTAAAGAAAACTGTAGCAAAATGATGTTATTGGCATGAAAAAAAAATAGGAAATGCCAGACACAAAGAATGTTTCATAAAACAGAATGTAAATTGTCCACCAACAATCAAGATTTGGTCATGTAGTAAAAAACTGTAGACTGTTCTGGTACACCTTTCATTGCAGCTTCGATTTTTTTGTGAGTCACTGTTGATACCAATGCATGGACTGATAAGAAAACGGTCACCATACGGTAGCAAAAAAGTGTTACATCGGACTTTAGTGTAAACAACAAATCCTAATCCTGGTGATGTACATGCAATCGACTGCTGATGGCAGATCATGGCCTGCTGTGTGTCTGGTATTTCACAAATACATGTATGTACATACAAGCCTACTATCATTGTTCCCCATTTACATTATTTTAACTATGCTGGTATGACCACACACTGTTCAGAGACTACGTGTTGCGGCATCTGAGCGCTTAGTTCTGGCCAAACTGATGGACAAACCTCGGGTGTGAAGTCAGAATGTCACATCTACGCATAATCAGTTTGAAGACAGATATTCGACATTTAAATTTTTGAAGTCTCATTAGCAGGCATAAAGCAAAATTTCATAACTTTTGTTTACGGTTCATTGGATGCGCCTACAGCAAAACCCTATGGATTGAGGTTGCAATGGCACTTTTTCCAATAACACCTTTGAAGATATCGAAGATTTTAATTTTGAAATGGCCCTAATTTGCATAAATACACTCCTTTTGATAAAAAGGCAGACTCTATGTACGGAGGTATAATCATGCCAAGTTTGGCGCTTCTAGGTATAGTAGTGATCGAATAAAATGTCGGGTAAATTGCTGGTAAAGAAACTAGACAAGAAACTGACAATTAGAAAAGAAGACTTGCATCAAAAGCAAATCTGTGTGTACCTCCAAATTTTAATGTTATAACTTTTTTTAAATTAAATTGGAAAAAGCCCCTCTACCTATGCTAGCCATGACGTTATTCAACATTAAAAAATTTCAAGTATCCTAATTAGCATGAATTACAATTCTACAATATTCGTTTGTGGTTCATTGGATGAGGCTACATAACAAACCTATGAATGGAATTGGAATGACACCTGTACCTGTAACAATTTTGAAGATATTCAACATTTTAACTTTTAAAGTGCCTCAAATGTACATAAATTACGATTCTACAACTTTCGTTTGAGGTGCATTGGATGCACCTACAGCACAAACGTATAAACTGAAGTTCGGGTGGCACCGCTACCTGTTATAGTTTTGCAGATGTTCAACTTCCTAACTTTTTTTCATAATGATCTTGAAGATATTCATAATGTAAATTTTGCAAATAACCATAATTTACATAATTTTCAAAATATTCACCCCTCTTAATGAAAAGACAAGACTTTATCTATAGAGGTATAATTATGCCAAGTGTGAAGTTTTTAGGTATCAAAGTTGTTCCAGATAAATGGATGGACGAAATTGCTGCTAAGAAAAAAAAAAAGAAATCCACAAAAAAAAGAGAAAAGAAAAGAAAAAAAAGCCCAGAATGTCTGTGTGGGCACACAGCGATAACTGTGTGGAGGCAAGTCTAAAGTGTTTACGCGCATTGAACATTATCCTCTTGTAAACGAAAACACTGTTACAGATGGTGGCAGCAGGAGGGGACTTGGACTATTTTCTGATTGATAGGATGTGGAACGTCTTTTCGTGACAAAAGTTTTGGAGTTGATCGAGGCCAAATTTGGACCTGAAACCTACAGAATTAGCCAATCGTGATAAACTAGGGCCATGCGCACATCTCTGAGGTATCATGCCCACGCACAGGCATGCAAGCCACCTATCGGAATAATACATGTAGATATGTTTGTGCCTTTTGACTCAACCTGTGGTGGATTGAGGGTGGGGGTGGAAGTGGGGGTCAGGAGATTCGAACTTACCCCCTGTTCCCATAGGAAAAGGACTGATTCAAAAATACATGTAACATTCGATCCTATGTACACCTAGGCTATATGATATGGCCATTGTAAGTCCTCGGTCCTATATAATATAGCCTATATGTCGGTCTCCAGCTTTTTTAGTTTACTATGAACTTAAAAAGCGTCCCATTAGGCATATTTACTTCTGTAGGCTTACACCGTCGGTCCACCCAGCCCCAATATAATATTTAATCCCCAAATCTGCATTTTACTCGGATTTAGAGCTAAATGTTTTCTGCTTCTTACACTATAATTAGGCCTATCTATTATCTATATTTTTTATATTTTAAGATAAATGTGACCATTTGAATGCACCAGAGAGCGCCACTTTCCCTTTTGTTTTGTAAAACGTTGCGCTGCGCGACTTCGCAATTCCAATCTGTACACGTTCGAAAACCGTCTAAAAAATCCTAGATCCTCTCCAGTGAACTGATATACCTGTCTATGAAAATTTCAAAGTACAAATGAGCTGGACCTTTAGAGGTCACATGTAAATATTACAAAAATCCGCAGTGTTGCAAAACCTACAATTTAGGCCCAACATGGTTAAAGTTGGATGAAACTTGACGGAACTGTGGCTGGATGAAAATTTCAAAGGTCGAACTGACCTTGACCGTTGACCTTGAGAGGTCCCATGTAGATTACAAAAATGTGCAGTGTTACAGTATCTACAATTTGAAGCCAACATGATCAAATTTCGATTAAAAAATTATTGCCCAAGTAAAGGCCAAAAGAAAATTTCAAATGGCAAAAATGAGCTTGACCTTTGACCTTTGAAGGTCACATGAAAATTACAAGAATGTGCAGTGTTACAAGCATAAGAATTGAAGTAGAATAAGGTGCCTGTACTCATAATAGTTTTGGAGATATCCAAGATTTAAATTTCAAATTGCCCCAATTTGCATATTTTCAAAACTGTTGAACCTCTTTACAAAAGCTCAAAACTTCATGTATGGAAGTATAATCATGCCCAGTTTTGAGTTTCTATGTATGATAGTTTTCAAATGAAATGTCGAACAAATTTGCCGGTAAAGAAAGACAGAAGGACAAAGAAAGAAAGAATTCGTAGAAAAACAATATGTCTGTGTTGGCACACATACATAACAAGAAAATAAAAAGCATGCCACACACAGATAATTCCTATGAAGCACACAGTGCATGAGTAATTGTACTGGAAGTAAATACAATGAGCTGGGCATTGTCTATCATCGCATTCTTGCCTATCTCCATTGAGCCACTCATTTTTTGAAGAATGCGGATTTGGCGCAGTGTACAAGTGCCTTTCCCATGGTTGGTACTGGAAGTCTTTGGAGTTATATATATATATATATATATATATATATATATATATATATATATATATATATATATATATATATATATATATATATATATATATATATATATATAATGTTTGGGTCGATTTCAGCACTATAACAGGCTTGTATAAATACCGCACCATAGGCCTAAAAGCTACAGTGCCGCGATATGATGTATCGGTACTCTTCCGGTTTAATCGGTAATTGTGTTGGTGAGGAGTAAAACTTTCTGCAAATGTCATTGTTATTTTTGCTTTGTGTATTGAAATGTACAAATCGACCCAAACATGAGATAAAAATTTCATAGCATGCTTTGTAGACGATATGAAGTTGTCAACTCGCACTGGATACCATATAGCAGAATGAGTGAGCGAAGCGAACGAGTTCTGCTATATGGCATCCAGTGCTCGTTAATATACTTCATATCGTCAACAAAGCATGCTATATATATATATATATATATATATATATATATATATATATATATATATATATATATATATATATATATATATATATATATATATATATATATATATATATATATTTATACACCTAGATGGTAGAGGAAAACCATCGTCCAAAGACCAGAGGATGTCCAGATTCTAGTAGACATTCTGACATGCCCTGGTTTAACTGCAGGACAGTCCTTTTTGAGAAATCATTCTTTCCATCTGTTATTACTTCATGGAACTTACTCCCATTAGATACTAGGAACTTACCGACCCTGTCGCAATTCAAACAGATAATTTTGAATTCGGAAACAAGTTGTGTCGTACATCCAAAACTCTTAAATACTGGTAAGAGATACTTGTCCATTTGGCATTCCCGTCTGCATATGGGCAGCTGAACGTACACCTGAGTCAGATTGGCGCCGTCTAATTTACAAGCTGCACATGTTGCGGCCACCACTGAAAGCATTTGGCACTATTTCCTAACCTGCCCACAATTTGTCATTGCCCGTTTTGTATGGTCATGATAAATGTTCCCTGCAGGAAAAGTATCCGTATCTTTCTATCAGTTCAAGACTATATTGAAAAAACTAAATGCTGTCAAGGTGAAACAATAACTTAATGCACTGTCTGGTAATCGCATCATGGCCCCTTCTATCTGTGCTCTGTTTAGTGGTGTCTCCCTTTTACTTGTCTACTCCGTACGCCCCTGATTGATACAGAGAAGCTTCATTCTTTTCTTGGCGTATCTTGGACAATAAAAACAGAAATGTTTGAAATCCTCAGTAGGATGGGAGCAGTCACATGTGGGTCTCTGGATGATATTGACTCTATAGAGGTCGGAATCGAGTTTGGAAAAGCCTCGTCTTAACTGAGTATGGCAGATACTGGCAAATCACTGGCCGTGAGTATAGAAAATGGGAACTACGTCAAATGCAAGCAGAGTGGTCTTGAGCTTGGACTTAAAGATCTGAAGGGATAGGGAGTCTCTGATATCAGGAGGAAGATTGTTCCATTGTTTGATGGCATCAGGGAGGAAAGATTTTTTCGAAAAGAAGGGTTCTGCATTTGATGGGCGCACGTTACTGGATGACCTGTGATGGAGCATACGACCCTCCGACGCGGGAGGAAAAAGACTGGAGAGATATTTCAGAGTTAGTTTATGATACATTTTAAAAAAAGAGTCAGTTTGAAGTATTTACGTCTGCTGGCCAATCTTGGCCAACCAAGTTCCTGTCAGAGATTAGCATGTGACGTGTGTCTTAAGGCACCAGTACATATTTTGGCTGCCTCAAACTGAATTGACTCAATTAAGTCACACAGGACTTGCCCACAATTGTCATATATTACACAACAATATTCAAGTATGGGCCTAACCATTGAGAAATATAATCTTTCCAGTGTTTTTCGGGATAACTTGAATCTGAATCTTCGAAGGAAGCCAATGCGCTGGCTAGCTTTGTTTGTGATACGCGTGATATGAGCACGCCAAGAAAGGTTGTTAGCTGAAGTAGGTCCAAGGTGGGTGTACGTATCTTCATCTGGTATAATGGATTTTATGGCATTAAAGACCAAGCGCCACAATTTACCCCAGGGGTAAATAATTGAAAGATTAGCGTTCAAATGGCGTGCTGATTCAGTGGGGGTTTTGAACTATGTCAAGTTTACTAGTGTCGTCAGCGAAAATGCTGACATCACAGGCCATATCATCTACAATATCATTTATGTAAACAAGGAATAATAATGGGCTTAATATTGAGACCTGAGGCACACCGGCCTGAACAGATAGCCAGGAGGAGGTTTGCCCGTGAATGATAACACGTTGAACGCGGTTTGAGAGGTAGCTGTCAATCCACCTAAGGAGACCTTCTGACAACCCCAGCTGACGTAGCTTGAAGAGGAGGCCTACATGCCACACTTTGTCGAAGGCCTTCGAGATATCTAAGAACACCATTCTGGCCTCCTTGCAGTTCTCAAGCCCATTTTAGCTATTATGGAGAATATTGACTAATTTGTTGATAGTTGAATCATTAGCTTTAAACCCAGAGTTCTTATCAGTAAGTAGGTTATTACCTATTAGATATTCATAAAAAAAATTAAAGACCAGTTGCTCGAAAACTTAAGATACGTTGCACAGCAAGAAAATTGGACGATAGTTACTCATAATTTGTTTATTTGACTTTTTGAACACATGGCAGATATTGGAGCGTTTCCATGAATCGGGACATTGGGAAACACGGAGAGACAGGTTGAAAATTTTAGTCAAGGGCTTGGTGATGGAGTCGGCAGTATTTTTAAGGAGAGTATTACCTATATTTTCGGGGTCTGAAGCCGAAGTTGGTCTTAACGATAATAATACTTTCCTGATACTTTCTTCGTCGAGCGAGAGATCACCAATGCGTGTCTCTGTGCGATAGGTAAAGTCAGAGGAAGGGGTGGTGCATCATTATCGGCATGAGTTTACTTTTTTGTATAAACTCTTGTACAGAGAGAAATAAAAATATTATCTTCGAGACTGCGATGACAATCACCGAACAAAATTGTATTTAAACAGAAAAATGCATGAACTGAATTGACAGACGTATGAAGATTGTTGCGTACAATAACAAATCGAGGGCAAGTAAGGCAGTAATGCCAAACACTTTCGGTAGCACCACCGTGAACATGCTGGTGACTCTTTTACACTTATTTAGAACAGATGTTCATTCAATCGGCTGTGGCCCATGCGTAGTCTAGACTGTAAAACAGATAGATATTTCTTACCCACGTTAAGAAGTTCGGGATATTTCAATAAGCATTTTGATGGATTAGAAATCATCCTTTTGAACTGGCATAAAGTCGGTAAGTTTCGCACTTCAAGCGGAAGAAGATTCCACGATTTGATAGTAGAAGGGAAAAAAGATTTTTCAAACAATATCAATCTTGTTGGAATTAAAAGTAAGTCAGATTGTCAGATTGGCTCCTGGTATCGTAGCAGTAATTTTCATCGAGTACTGGAACGTTGGGGAAAGTGGTATACAAATAGCTAGGAGTTAACTTGTGGACTATCTTATACATCATAGAAAGTTTTGAGATCTCTCTCCGTTTGGAGAGAGTTTCCCAACCCGTTTCTTCATATAACTCGGCACTGGGAGTAGTTCGCATAGCTCCTATAACTACGCGGGACGCAGCCAATTGTAAATCTTTTAGGATCTTTTCGTCAGCCTGAGCACAGTCGTCCCAGACCACACTGCCATATTCTAAAATGGGATGGATAAATGAGAAGTAAATAACTTCTAATGTGACGCGATCAAGACGAAACTGAAGAGACTTCATTATGTTTATCTGTTGGAAGCTTTGGCGGCAATTTCTTTAATATGGGCATTCCATTTTTAATCGGATTTCAGGGTAACACGTAGATGTTTGTGTTCGGGTACATTTTCCAGCTGATGACCTTGAAAAACAAGCGGTGGATGGTCAGGAGTATGTCTTTTAAGAGAAAGAAGCATAGAGTTGGTTTTTAAGGCATTGACGGAAATTAGCCACTCTTCAGACCAATCGTCCAAAGAGGCAAGATCTTGATCAAGAACAGCAGCTGCACGGGCTGCGTCATCAAAAGCAAGGAAAAGAGATGTGTCGTCCGCAAAAAGTTTAACAGTGGAATTTACAACATTAACTATATCGTTAATATAGATCAAAGACAGAAGAGGCCCCAGAACTGATCCTTGGGGGACGCCGGCAGTAATGGTGCCCTCAGCTAGAGGAATTGCCATTGATAACTACACGTTGTTTGCGGTTTTGAAGGTAATCTTCAAACCAGGATAGTAAATTTCCTACAACACCACTTTTTTCTAACTGATGAAGGGGACCCTTTATGCCACACTTTATCGAATGCCTTGCTGATGTCGAGGAATACGGTTCTTACTTCCTTTTGCTGATCGACTGCCAAACATAACTCATGGTACAGGGAAAGTAGCTGGTTAACAGTGGAATCACCAGGCATAAAACCAGATTGGTTGGCAGATATAACTATATTGTTTCGGAAAAATTAAACACATGTTTGAACACTACCCTTTCCATTTCTCTACCAGTACAGCTTAGGAGGGATATTGGCCGGTAATTATTACAAAAAATTTCTTCGCCTTTTTTATGCAACGGTGTAACGTGGGCTTCTTTCCAAATTGATGGGAACTGATTTTGGCCTAAAGAGATATTTATTAGTTTCGTGAGAGGTTTATAAATTATTGGAGCTGCTTCCTTCAAAAGTCTGACACTTATTCCATCTGGTCCAGTTGCTTTGGTTGTATCGAGGCTCTTAAGTGTTTCAAGCACTTCGTTTTCACAGATATTTAAATTTCCAATTGTATGTAAGGGATGGCGAGAGCGTGTAGGAGTGCTGACTGAAGAGGAATCAAGATTAGACTGACTTTGGAAGAAGGAGTCAAATGCTGCGGCTTTGGATGTATTGTCGGTAAAGTGTCTACCTTCACAAACTTAAGAGGGTATGTTCTGACGCTGATTTCTGTTTAAAAAGTATTTAACGGTATTCCACCATGCCTTAGTTTTTTATTAGGATTTTTTAAAGAGCTGTTCAGTTTACCATTGTGCTGTTGCTCAGCTTGACGTAGATTCTAATGGTACTGGTTTCGCATTTGATTATAGGTGGCCCATAGGTTGTGGAATACCACGGAAGATCATCAGGGCGAATGAGGACTTCTTTGTTTGGAATGCACTCTTTGGCGGCAGATAGAAAGCCTTAAGTTCCACCATTGTTTAGAATTGATATTTTTCTCATCCAATTGTGTACGTAGTTTCGAAAAATAGGCGTTAATCGAAACTTTTATTGCATTAACTACCTAATTGCGTCGCTTTTTGTAAAACTGGTAAAACCTGTCAATTTTGATACAGACATCCAGAGTAAAAGGGCGAGGGGTTTTAGTTAACTTTTTAAATCGTTTCCATGCTCGATTACGCTGACGCAGAAGTTTTTGAATTTTAGTCGTTATCCAAGGTTAATGCCGAATGGTAACTTCATTATACGGGATAAACTCTTTGGCAGCAGTTAAGAAAAGGTCGGACCAGTAAGATACTGCATCATTAATAGAATCAAAAAACGTTAAAGGCAGTGTTCCAGGGAGCAGAGGATAAAGTAGAATTGAGACCTTGAAAATCAGCTATTTTGAAATTCCATACACCTCTTTTGAACGAGCGGTCTCTATGGTAGGAAAGTGAGAAGGAACAGAAAATAACCGAGTGGTCAGAATTTGAAATGGGGGCTAAGACTCCACTCTCCAAGATAAGACCAGGTGAGTCAGTAATTAAAAGGTTCAACAGACTGGTTGAGTACTCATTTATTCTAGTGGGTTCATCTATTAGCTGGAAAAGATTGAATTTAGCAACGAGGTTGAAAAGAGACATACATAGATCACTATCTTGATGAGTAGAGTTCCAATCAATACACCTATCATTAAAGTCGCCAGTGAATATTAAAATATGTGGATTGCTTTCAATGGCGGATGAGATGGAATTAAATAACGACTCGAGAATAGTATCGCGGATCTCTGCGGGTTGACCAGGTCGTCGATAGTAATTACCTAACAAAACTGACCCACGTTGGGTCAAAAGTTCCACCCAGATACATTCACAATTTGAACTTTCAAGATCGAGAAGCCGAGTTCTTGGCAGGCATGTATGTATATAGTTCAAGAGGCCACCGCCTCTACCTGTTGGGCGGTCTCTTCGGAAGGGAGGTTGAAAATTATCAATATGGAGGAGTTGATCCGGATAACTCTCCTCTAGGCAAGTTTCAGAAATAGTTATTATATTAAAGTTTTCATTTTGAACGTGACATTCTATTTCATCTAATTTCCCATCACTTTTAATGCTGCGGACGTTGCAATGACATAACTTTAATTGATTGGCAATATAGGTGTCGCTAGGAGCTGGGTTGGGATGAACATCGGTGGATAAGGCAAAGTTTTTGTAGAGCACGTATTAGATATGTCGTGAACCCAGAAATCCACAGAACATAATGTTTGCAAGTAAAATTACCAAAATACAATAGGAGCTGGTGATATGATTGCTAACTGGGGTACAAGCAAAGGAATAGTCATGCATATTATCCGAGACATAATGAGTGTTAAAAAGACCAATGGCCGCTCTATGTTGTTCGGCGCTACAATCCATGGTGACCAGCATGTGTTGAAAATCCATCCTGCACAGACCCTGTATAGTCCATTAAAGTTATGAACAAGAGCATTGAGATCAACCTATGAGCTAGTGTGTTACTTGCTTTTAGACCAGAATGAGCCGGTATTGGTTGTTCATGACACCATAGTGTTACAGTATAATGAAGTCTTCCTCGCAGTATCATGTAAAGTAGCATAATCTTAACATTTAACATACAAAACCAAAGTAGAAAGATAACAAAGTATGTTATTAAAAATATGCGAGAATTCAAATCAGATGAAAGGAACGTGTAAAGCTTACATAGATAACAATTGGACAATCTAGATAATGAAGTAAAGGTAACCAGAAACAATAGTACAGGGACTAGCTGAGCACATTATTTGTTTGGTTTTTTCTATTATCCCAAAGTCTGGACTCGATATTTGAATCAGATCTCCCAAGAGCGGGCTATATGAATATGCTATGATGAGACCAAAAAGTATATAACGTTGTTAGTCCCCACAGATGTAAGTGCATATATACATATACACACATGTGATACACTCTATCAAGGGAAATCTTATTGGCCGATAGTTATACACAAATCCATACTCTATGTAACCAACATATGGTTATCTTATAATTATAGACGTGGTATGGAATATGCTATGATAAGACCCCCAAAAATATGAGCTTACGGGTCCACACATATATGCAATATACACCATCAAGGATAATCCCAATGGGAATATGGCAGACAGTTATACACAAATGCATAATCAACGTAATCAAAATGGTTAGATGGGTATCTTATTATTGTTGACGTAATGCTACATTTTATATATCATGTATATATTGATAGTGTGGTGCAAACATTGGGCCTATCCGTTGGTATGATGACGTCCTTTACTACTTGTTCTTTCTTTTCGTATAATGTATGAATTCGGAGCTTGTTTTGCCCTGTGTGTCTTGCATATACTGTTCTTGCCTCCCTGCGTCAGGAGAGCTTCTAGTTTAGTATATTTCGATGTACTATTAGATGATCCTGAATAAGCAATATGTTTAAATTAAAATCATTATCATTGAATACAATGATTTTTTTGGGGTTTTTTGCAGGAGCAGGATCCCATTCTTTATTGCCAGTATAATTGTACTTTTTAGGCATGGTAACGTTGGCTGTAGAAATGGGTTACATTATGATTTTAGTGCCACTTGTACAAAGGATGTATTTGTTCATCAACAAAGAATATTCATTAGTCTAGCCATATATTATTATTATGTCTGGGTAACAACCCAGATATTTTGTTTTTTCAAGAATTCTTTTTTCTTACCTTCTTTCTTTCTTTCTCTCTCTCTCTCTCTTTCTTTCTTCTTTACGACCAAATTTGTCAGGAGGTTTTCTTGGACACCATTATTCTGAAAACCACCAAACTTGCCATTATGACTGACCCACCAGTGAAATTAGGCACCTGACTTGGAATAGTCATGATGTTGAAAATTATGCAAATTATGGGCCATTAAAATTTTAAAAGTTTTATATCTTCAAAAATATTATAGTTAGACACAAAGTTCTAACTTATACATATTGGTTTGAGACATCTGGCAAATCCAATCGCATGCAAACAAAAGCTAAGGAATTTTAATGTAGGCTAAATTCAGTGAATTTCCCAACAATTCACATTTTGACTGGGGCTTCTGCTGTACTGCATGTTATAAGCCTCCATGGTGATAGGCAACCATTTTGCATTCATTATACTTGAACCTGTCTCATCGGCAGCATTCTAGCCATGCCTGCTAGGTGTATGGTTCAAAAGGTTTGGGTCTTATGGCAAATGGGAGGTGGGGGGAACTTCCAACAACTGTGCAATGAGGTTCTCAATAAAATACAGAGAATCTCTTTCTGTTCATGCAAGAAACATATCTGCTCCATGTTCACACTGATGCTGAACAGAGCTGTAAGTGCACCATGGTTGAGACTGATCAGTGTCCTAGCTGGTCTGTCTTGACCTGAGGCTAGAAGTCTGCTGAGCTTATCAGCCCAAAGGGATCAGAGGGACTGGGCTTTGGGCAGAACAAGCCCGAGTGTACCCTCTCTTAAAAATTGACTACATGCAGAGCTGAGTTTGCTGGATCCATCAAAGTCTCGACTTACAGTCCTCAATGACTGTTTTCACTACTTGGTGAATTTTGAATAAGTGAGTGGATTTTGTGTCATCTCACTGGACACTTTCATGTCTTTGTTTTCTTGAAACCAGTGAGATGAAGCCAGTTCTTCATAGCCAATACTGAGTCAGTCAGTGCATGTCTCAGCTCACAGGTAGTAGTAGTAGTAGTAGTAGTAGTAGTAGTAGTAGATGTAGTAGTAGTAGTTATTGACGCAATAATGGTCCAAAACAGTACATACATAGTATATATTCAAAAGCACTGCAACATAAGACATTACATTATAACAATTATACGAGAAAGTCTTTCACAAGTCACTGTAAGTAAGACTTCAAAATTTCATGTAGCACAGTAAAGTCATTTGAGACCTTGGCCTCTAGCACACACTGTGGGTACAGCAAAGGCTGTCAATTAAATCTCGTGCGAATTTCCTCAACCAGAGGGCACCACTGTACTACATGGTCTTGTACGAGTCCACAAATTCACAGTCTTTGGTCACGCGGGATGTGTCACTAACGCCCACTCTTTTTGCGAAGTCTATTCGGTGAAAGGCGTAGTCTGGAGATTGATATTCTAACCATCTCTGGTATATAGTCGCAGAGGTTTTTAGTATACACACAGTGTGTTGACGAGTTTGGATTAATCTCCATGTACATCACATACCTAGATTTCACTGAATTGGCAATCTTATTTCTCAGTTTTTGCACAGCACTTCCAAGGATATCCTCCATAGCCAACAACGAGTCTATATATTTGCCAGTACTTGTACCTCCATTTCTATTCATATTAAGTGCAAAGATTAGGGGGTCATCGTGCATACTATGCCTTTCAGTTAGCATGTTCTCAAAATATTTCTTCTGCTTGTTCATGATTAAATATTTCAAAGGAGGAAAACCCAACTCTACCAGACACAAGTCATTGGCGGTTGTTATCCGTACTACCAATAAGGACTTAATCGCATTCATAATTAAACTTTCAATTTTCCGCACATTAACCTTTAACCAGCTTTCTCAACCATACAAAATGGCCGCCATGAATGCAGCGTCTAGCACATTCTTTTTCACCACAAATGGCATGTATTGGTTTTTAGTGAAAAATGCTGTTAACTTTAAAAGATGCTTTCTCACAGCCTATGCATGCTGCTTAACAGCCGACAATACACTACCATCTGCTGTAAAAATACTTCCTAAGTAGGTGTAACTCTTGCAATACTTTACGGTAAAACTACCCTCTGTGCCTACTGTGATTGGTGCTTTATCACACTGATCACCGTTGATAACCATAAATTTAGTTTTTTCCTTCGTTTAATCACCATTCCAGCTGTTTTACATAACTCATTGGAAATATTCAGTTTTTCGATGCAATTCTTCCGGGAACTAGCCATTATAACGGTATCATCCATGAGCATAAGGATATGCAACCACTTAAGAAAGCTGTCCCATCCGCATTTCTCCTTATAGCTTCGTATCAAATCGTTAACAAATATGGTAAACAAAACACAAGACATTGGGGAGCCTTGACGGACTCCTATAACAGAAGAAATAATAGCTAAACCTAAAATGCTCTTAAAACTTTGAATAAAGATACAAGTGCTAATAGCATAACTAAACTACATCCCATCCGTTTCAGTACTTTGATCAGAGCGTCTCTTGCCACCCGATCATATGCTTTTGAAAAGTCAATGAATACAACAAAAAGTTTAGTCTTTTTATTGAAGCAGAAATCCATGATAAGTCGTAATGTTACAATATGCTCAATGCAGCTGCGTTTAGGAACAGCCCCAGCTTGCTCTCGGTCGGGTGTGAACCATCTCGTAAGACGGTTACACAGAACAAAGTCATACAGTTTTGCGATAGAGTTTAATATGCTTATACCGCGATAATTATCACATGAGGCTCTGTCGCCTTTCTGAAACAACATGTTAAGGCGAGCGTGAGTCTAACCAACAGGGTAAGTAGATACAAAAACACCATTTAATAAAGTAGTTAGAAAGAAAACCCATTCAATGGGAAGGAGTCTGAAAATGCGAGGTGAAATTCCATCCGGACTGCAACTTTATTGGGTTTTAATTGTTTCTCAATGACGTCCGCAACCTCTCTTAACTCAATAGGATCGTCAAGAATAGGGATGCTAACATCTGTATTAAAGTCTTCCACACTAATGCTCCCTACATCATTAGGATTCAGTAGCTGTTCAAAGTGCTGTTTAAATGCCTCATCTGACGGCCTGTCAGACGAGTTTGCTTCGTATTCTCCTTTCCAGTTGACGGCTTTCCATAACAGTTTACTGTCATTATTATCTAGGATTCTTTGCAATCTGCACAGGTCAGTATCAAAATCATACTGGTTACCAGGGCTCTGTCTACTAACCGTAGCACAATTATAGAGGACATCCTACGGTTGTTGTGCTACCGTATCTACATTGTCACCACAAATTCTGGATTATTTAGTTCCCGTAGGAATGTGTCACGTTGAATCTCTTTGACCTTTATTGCGTTTTTACATAAAGATGGTTGGGATCTATGTAGTACTGCATAGTCTCCAGGACAACTGGCACGGAGCAGTAACTCGTCATAAATGTGTGATTCCAACATGTCACAATCAAAAGCAACTGTCACCGGTGCATGATCCGATGGCACTTGCAAACTTTGGTCAACATTAAACGCATATAATGCATCCACAATAGGTCTTGATACTAAGCACAGATCAAGCTCTGAAATCCAGGAACTTTTTCTACGAAAAATGAGGGCACTTTTCCAGTGTGATTCACTTGATCTCAAGTTGTTCACAATTAGAAGCTCACAGTCAATACATAGTTGAAGCAGTTTATCTCCATTTATGTTAGGACTTCTCACCGGATCGGATAATTCTGAATGCTCATATCTTGTGTCGTTTTGCACCACACTATTCACGGCTGACCCGCATCTAGCAGTTGAGTTGCCAATAATGATATACTTGTCTCTACTTTCAATGCACCTCCCTTGGATGGATGCAAGCACATTTTCAGAGTAAAAACTGGAGTCTGAGGGAGGTATATAGCAGCCACAGAAAGTTATATCAGGGTACCCGGTTAGCTTAAACCAAACTTGATATTCACATGTGACATCAACACAAGATGTTTTATTCGCTAGATTATTGCGCACTAACAACGCAACGCCACCACGGTTCTCCTGCCTATTTTACACAAAATCACAACAAATCCGGGTACTTATATGGGTAATACAGTGTGCGTCTCACATAAAACTACCAAATCGTGTTTAAGAACCCATTATAACACATTTTCAGACTCGAGTCTATTTTTTAGACCATGAATATTCCATAAACCAACACATAACTGTTTTGGACCATTTGTTGGAAAAAAGGTAGGGGACCAACGATCAATCATAACATCATCGCGTAGTAAGGTGCGTTGTTTTGCGTCCAGTCGTATGTAACATCCAGCGTTTTCAGGCTTTTACTTTTCACTTTTTTTCTACATCTCTCAGACGCTGGCACTCCATGCGTACTGCTGGATGTACATCTTTTTTTTCACATACACTTTTCTGAACACAGGATCAGCTTGCTTGTTTTAAAGCACTGGTGTTTGGTATGATACGCTCCCTGTCAGCTGGAGTCGCAATATGAAGGACCAATGGCCTGTCATGACGATTTGACTGTTTCCCTATTCTTTTTCGCGCAAAAGACGCACCATCTGCGCCAAATATACGCAGTATACGGACGCATTTTTCCTGGTCAGTTCTAGCGCCATCTGGGTCTCGGGTCTTACTAACACCAGTTATGACCACATTCTTACTCCTCTATCTACTGTCTATATCCTCTAGAAATCGTTGCTGAGGCTTAACCGTCTTACAAAGTTTCTGAACATCCCCTTTTGGATTGTCAACATCTTTCTTCATCCCCTCACGGTCCGTTCTTTACCCTCTAACCTCAGATGGAATCGTTTGCAGAAGACCTGCGACATCACTGGGTCTAGGGTAGAATTCTCAGAATCATCAGTTATAGCCGCCACAAAAGCAGCATCATATATTTTCACTTCGTCTAAAACTGTCTTAAGAGTTTCTCTCAAATCAGCCAATTTCATTTTATTAATCTTAGCAATGGAAGGGCGACGTTTGCCTTGCGATAATTGGGTGTTTTCCCCCATGTTAACAGTTCACTTGGGTTCTTGTCCGAGCCTTTGTCTTATAAATCGCGTAGAAGTGCACTCAGTCTTACAGGGTCATTCTAAATGGTCTGAACACAATAGGCCTGTGTTTTCCTGGAAATATGGCTTGCCTTATGGGTGGATATAAAGTCTCTCAAAACTCAGCAAATGACATAGCAATGACTTTAAAATCGCTTCCTTTCGATTCTCGAAAGCTTCCTTTAGCGACATGAAAAAGTTAATAAACTGAAAATTGCCTTAATACATTAAGTTCGTATCATAATTGCAGAGCTGATTTTGGTTTCAATGCTCACGTCGCAGCGCCATCTACACGTACATGTAGTTTTGTGACAGCATCTGTTAAAATTTGTTTATGAAATAAAGGAACAAAGACAGTTTTGTATTGTATGTATACACATCCCTCTGAATCACAATATGTGTACACTGTACATGCACATATACTCATCAATACTAAAGAGGCAACAAAAATTTTAAAAGCGCCTTATCTTCCAAACTATTGCAGATGGACTCAAAATTGCAATGTGCATATATACCTTTGTGACACTTGCCACTATAATGAACAGTATAGTTGTAAAAGTTCAAATTATGCTAATAAGGGGCATTGGAAATGTTAAAAGTTGAATATATCCAAAACTATTGTACATAGAGATGCCATTCCAACTTCAATTTATAAGTTTGTGGCAAAGCCGCATCCAATGAACCATGACATGAACCAAAGTTGTAGGATTTTAATTTGTGCAAATTAGGTGAATATGCAAAATGTAAATCTTTTATAGCTTCAAAACTATTATAGAGGTGCAATTCCTACTTCAATTTATGGGTTTGTGGCATAGCCCCATCCAATGAACAGTAAACCAGAGTTCTTCTAGGCTTATAATTCATGCAAATTAGGCAAATACACATAATTAAAATGTTGAATAGATTCAAAACTATTATAGATAGTAGTTTCATTCAAACATCACTTTATAAGTTTGGGACATGGCCACATCCTTTAAACGAAGAACCGAAGTTGGGTATTTTAATTTTTACAAATTAGGCTAATACACAAAATTTAGATTATGTTGAACAATGACAAAGTGTGGAGCATTTCAAACTGTTCTCATTTTGAAGGCACCCAGACAGATTTGCTGTGAAGCAAATCTTCTTTTCTAGTTCTGTTAGTGTTTCTGCAGCGACATGAACTTTTCTCTGCAGTACGTTTATTAACTCACTGCGACACAGAACATGTCACATCACCGGTGTTTGCATACCCGGCCACGGTGACACAACTTGTTCTGAACCCAGACCAGGTATTTGTGTAATAATTCTTATCGTATTCTAACTCACTTATGCCTTGGCAAATTGATTGCACCATCAAAGTACCATTATGTGTTCCCTATACATGTTTTTACCTGCCTTATAAAAAGTATGTATGCATGATTGGTGACAGGAGTAAAGGTAGATCTCTTTATGTTCCACTCAGATGATCAAGATGGACAGTATTTATTGCACTACCAGTGCAGCCAAAACATCTTCATATCTGTACTCAACCATGAGATAACAATGCTCTACCATGCTTAAGTACGTGTACCCCTTTGCTGATCATCAACGAGGTTGCATGGTGTTGAAAATGGAAAATATGCCTTGCAGAGCCCACTCTGATGCTTAATCGATGCTCGAACCAACGTTTGGGCTTGTTCTGAAGCTTTTTACACTGACCTTGCACACATGTACCTTTATATCCCATATTGCAAAATCTTTACACATTTGTTCTCGTTTTGTATTACCCTTCTCTTATTTTACGGTTCTTGAACTTTTGATTATGTTTTGTGTTTACTCTGAAGTCCTAGCCTTCAATGTGATGATTGCAAGTATGGATAATTATTGATTTTTTGGTATTTCATGCTAATCAAAAAGCATCTTAGACATATGGTTCCCGTGTATGCACTACTTGATGCTTAGGTGTGCTTACATTGATATATAAAATGTTATTCCTTACTTGATAAAGAAAGCTCTATATATCAGCTATCAATACATATCAATTATACTTTACCACAAGATAATTGTAATTATATGTAACATCTGTATATCGTTACTATTATCATGTCTATTTTTACTAGTTTTGTCAAATTCTGATTTCGATCTCAAAAGCTCTTATCTCGGAACATGAATGGTTGCATCTCGGCTTTGGGCACGAATGTACATTAATTTGTGTCGAAATATATTTGATAAAGTGCATTTTGGTGAGAAAGTATCGAGGATATAAGGATTTTACAGTCACTGTTTTAATATATGTCTACCAATTCATGAAATGCTTTTTGAGATAACCCTCAACGGCCCAGTACGCCCTCTGCTACCATTTTCTTGATAAGGACTGTGGCATATTTAATGATATTCTGCTACCGTGTGGGCTACTGATCTATTTCGCTCAGTATTTGATCATACTCATCTTTATTTTGTCACATCCGGTCCACGACCTGTATCATTCTGATATTGACTTATCAAATGTTATCTATTTATTGTCACAGATAATCGGGCAGATCGAACTGTCGATTATATTTTCTGTATTAGTGCTACTCTGTTGCGCTTATGTGGTGACATACCCCCCAATCCAAGCCTCAACAAGACTTTGTCGATTTTACGATATGCCAGGCAAACATTCGTAGTGTAACATCAGAAAAAACTACGATGTATTGAAACTTCTTTGGCTAATTCATATAATGTTATAGCTTTATTGGAAACTTTTCTTCCTAACGCACAATCCGGCCGCGACATGGAGATCCACAGCTTCCATCCAATAATGCGACGTGACCGAGCGACTGGTGCAGGAGGGGGAGTGGCTCTATACTTAATTTAAACATATTTTATTCATGGTAAACAATGAATGGGATAAGAAAACAAGTCAACGCTTTTGTGAATTCCGCTCCCTTACAAAGATTTACAGTCGATGATCACAGTAATGCTTGTCAACACAGAAAAAAAAACACATCTTGCGAATATATCAATACCATGACTATGTGACTACGACTACTTAAATGAAAAGCTGTCGGGACACCAACTGCATTTAACAGCACTTGCGTTCATACAATCGACAAAATAACACATTTTGTGGCATAAGAAAAGTATACAATACAGAAAAGTTAAAGGAAAATAAGTTGTGATGGAAACACAATGCCAAAAAGTAGTTTTAGAGAATCAAAATACTTAAAAACTTTTGGAACTCAGTATAAATCGTTCGACATTAGTGGACAAGCATTTGTTCCAGTGGAAATTTTGACTGTTATCTCCGTACAATAAAAGTGGTACCGTTACTACTCTGTTTATAAATGTACTTAATGACTCATACAACTCAGCCCTCTGTGCTCTATGCTTCGCGGTCGCTTGTGATAAAACGCCGTTGCGACCTTGAAGATGTGCACTTGAAACTTCTGTGGGTCGAAATTCGATTACACAACAATAAATTTCCTCTAGCAGTTGTATCCCGACGTCCAAATTCTCAGGTAGATTTTTGAGACAAGTTACAAGATAACATAGACAATGCAAACACGTCAGACATAGATAAGATCACAATGCGAGGGAATTATTAAACGCAGACCCCACTATAAATCATGGTGTTAAAATAACAAATTTTTGACTTCTAAATTTATTTACTGCACATGTTAATGAGCCCACGAGAATTACAGAAAGCTGAGCAACATGCCTGGACCAAATCATCAATAATATACCAAATATTGTTCCTAATATATATGTAACGGCTCCGATAGCGATCTGTGATCATTGCCTTGTGAGCGCAAGTCTTCAAACGCAAGAAAACTCCTGCTTTCTCTAGATAAGTGTGGGACTGCGAAAAAGCTGATTTTGACACCTTCAGACAGAAACTATTGTCATGTAATTGTGACGCTTGCTTTGACTGCGACGACATCCATACAATCTGTGAAAAATGGTAAAATACCTTGTGTTAGGTAAGGAACGCGGTACAGGTCCATAGGCGTTTTGCTTGACCTGCGGGATAAATCAAAGGACACGCCAGGCCCAGCTGAGCATGTCCTTTCATTCATCGAGCAGGTTCAGCAAAACCCCTATTGACCTGTACCAAGTTCCTCACCTAGTAGTAATAAACTTTTTTTTTTAAACGAGGATTGGGCAATAGCCATTGGCTAATACAGGGCCCTTTCCTCAAGTACATACAATGCCATTAAATACAATAGAACAACAGTAATCCACAATGGAAAAAGAAAAATAATGATATATAAAAAAATGAAAATATTTCGCAATATATAATAAAACAAAAGAACATGACAATATGATGTGATAGAGCAGGCGCATATAGATGGTTTAAAATATGTAGAAGCCAGTCAAACAAATAAGTATAGTTTCGTTTAAATAGGCACGTATAATTAATCGTTTTCGTCTGAATGAGAATTAACATCAGATTCTTTACCAAATCTTTTTGTTTGTAGAATAAATTTCATTGAAGCATCCATTATTTTGCAGTTACACTCAAAACACAATTTATGGTGACCGAACAAACAAAGCGACACTTTATCGTTATTAGATAAATGATTAAAATTCAAATTAAGATGACTGGTTTCAAGAGCTGAGGAGATTCTAGCCAAGAAAATGTTTCTGGGAACTGTATTCAATGGACACTGCAGAAGAAAGTGATAAGTAGTTTCAGAATGATGTCCACAATGACATATTTGCGAGTCTATCAAACGACGAGTATACAGATGTGCATTGAGGGCACTAAAATCCACTCTTAATCTATTAATGAGAAAGTTTAATTTACGAGGCCCATAACGTAGGTGGCCAAGCCTAGAAGGAAAGAATATTTGTTTAACGTACAATTTGAAGACGCTAAGAGACCCGGAGTCACGAACGAAAAGTGGAAGAGAGTTCCAGATTAAAGTTGTAGAGGGGATAAAGCTACGAGATAAAATATTAATCCGAGTTCTAGGCAAAAGTCTGTCATTTATGGTGCGTAAATTGTAGTTGCGACGACCATTTTCAGGAGGAAGAAGATCGCTCAAGTGAGCCGGACATAAGTTTTTAACCATTTTGAAGAAAAGTACTAACTTAAAGTATTTTCTTCTGTCTGATAAGCTCGGCCGCCCTAGACATTTTAAAACTTTAACACGACTAGATGTATTTATAGCTCCAGACACAGCAAGTGCTGCTCGGTACTGAACTGATTCGAGCATATCACTACTCCTGACTGATTAACTGTCTATAACCTGAGACGCATATTCCAAAATCGGCCGAATACCTGATGTGTAAATAGTTTCAAGAGCATTACATGGAAGTGTAAGCATACATTTCCTTAATCTCCCAAGTCTCGCTGATGCTTTGTTACAAATTGATAAAACATGTTTATCCCATGACAAACTATGGGTAAGACTGACACCAACGTATTTGCGCTCTTTTACGTTTTTAATCGTTTCACCTGTGAAAGTTACAGGTGGGTGGTTTTCATGTTTAACTTTTTTAGAAATGACCCTATCTTCAGTTTTTCCAGGGTTAAAGTCTACTTTCCATTTTACTCCCCAATCCTGAATGGTTAACAGATTTTCATTTAGAGTTATTACAGTTTGGTCAGGAGACTCAACAATTTCCATTAGCGATGTGTCATCAAGTTTCTTACCTACCTTGGTTTAAACATATTTTATTTGCCAAAACAATTGGCCAACAGGCACAATGCCTATGTGAAGGCCTGTTGTACAAGAATTGGCAATACAACAAAAGTGGAAACCATCTGGATAACAAATAGAGAACGCACAGAACATAACAAATATATATGGTAAAGCGGGAGAGGCTAAGGAAATGGGTGGGCGTTATTCCTGTAAATACATGGATATATAATTGGACATAACTAGGTAGAATATTTATATGAAGATGATATATGCTGCGAGTGGGCAGATTGAAGTTGAGATAGTAAATCATGTTTTAAAAGTACTTTAACGACTGTTTGCCCTGGCAACTCGGAGAAAGGACCCCTGGAAACGTGCTGAAAACACGTAGCCGCGATTCACTGTGATTTTCCTTTCCCACAATGCATTGCACCATGCTAATAAATAGCGCTCACCGTGTGTGCATGCATGCCATGGTGATATCGTATTGCATTTGGATTTATAACTAACGGATGATAACTGCTTCAGACACAACCGAGTGGGCAAACTAAAGTGAAGATAGTAAGTCATCTTTTAAAAATATGTTGACGACCTTCCCCCTGGTAACTTGGAGAACGGACACCTGGCACCTAGGGATACTAGATACCGATAACGCACCACCGTGGCTATATGCAGTAGCTATGGCTATGCTTTTTTCCTGGCCCAAGTTAACCGTCCAGACAAGTTTAAATTAAATGCAGTGTTTGAGTTGACTTTACTGCAAAATAACGGCACGTGGCCAGCTTTTCTGTTAACTTGTTACTTGGTTATGGGTTGATTAGAATGACTGCTTTTTTACAGGTGGTCGTTTGTGGGGCGATTTTCCTGGTGGTTGTTCGCGTGTTGCAGCTAGTCTAGGGCTGTCCCACTGGAGCATTGGAGCAAAAGTTTGCATCACAGTTCTTGAAAATGCTATAGAATTACCAAAATAAGTGTTTGTCATGTGAACAAGTTGAGAAAATGCTCCAGGGAATGTGAATTTGTTGCTGGAGGGATTTCCAGTTGGACAGCACTGTGGTCGTTCGCGTCAGGTCATTTAACATTGCAAAAGCGCCCGTGCCATGGAAAACTGGTCGTTTTGACCAGGTGGGGACTGGGGTCGGTAATTGGAGGTACTACTGTAGCATGATTATACCATGCAGAATCTGCCCGGGTATATCAAAGAGAGTGAATTTAGAACATTTTCAAAAATAAAATGAAATCATTCTTGATGCAGAATCAGAATCAGAATCTTTATTAACCAATTACGCCCCCAGGGGCCAACAGTTACACAAAATTACAAAAGATGGATGTGCCCTCCATCGGCTCATGCAAAGACTACAAATATTACAATCATATGCTTGACTGCCATGAGATGGGAGTACTGGAAAGGGTCCTCTATATATATTTATAATTTCAATATCTTGGTGTTAGTAAAATTATGCCTTTGGTGTATTTATTTATTTATTTATTTATTTATTTATTTATTTATTTATTTATTTATTTATTTATTTATTTATTTATTTATTTATTTATTCAAAATTTAGATCTATCTTTTAATTCATAAATGATTAAATCATTTCAGCTACAAACCTGTGCAAATCAACTTAATATATTTCTGATTTCATAATTGCTATTTTCATATTGTGGTTCACCATGGGAATAAGCCAAGGCAAGATTCCCTAGGCATTTGGTGCTCCCATTTCATGCATCATAGCTTGGTGTCCTTACAACAATTATATTGCACAATGCTGGCATACGTGTGAATAAGATATTATCAATGAATCAACATTCAGTGATGAAAGTTAAGTACATTTAGGCCTAGTGATTATGTTAATGTTTTTTCCTCTTGCTTCTGTAGAGAAAATGTACAACTTACTAATTGCGGGATAATTTTTCTGTGAATTTTCCCCGAATTAATAAACATAATATATTTCATGTTCGGAACGAGTGGGACTCGAACCTGCAACCTTTGGCACCAGTCGCCTAGCTGAAATGGGAAACGCAAAATGTGTGCAAAATTCCCTAAAGTGTTACATGTATAAATACAAAAATTGTCTTATCTTAATTGATAACATGGCGATGGTCTTTTTTCTAAATTCATTTTTTACTAATTTTTGCTAATTCCTATCAGATTTTTGTACAATCTGGGGGAAAATAGCCAAATCAGTACAATAATGACTAAAATGTTGTGATTTCGTCAACCATGTCAAGGCAAGATTTTCCACCCGAAACTCCCCAGAATGCACCATTTTGCAGGCTTAAATTCGAAATTTTCGGGGAATGGGGGTGGGATGCCCCCAGATCCCCATAGCATGCTTTCGGACGCTTGCTGTGGCCACATATGTCTCATGTCGGCCACTGAAAAAAAAAAGTGAAAAAAAACCCCAAACTTTTTTGGACCACTTGGGTCTCTGATTTTCTAGCACTGGCCTGGGTCAATCAATATTTATTAGGGAAGGGCGGCTTGAAAGTACATGTACCTTTGTTGGTTGTTCCATTATTTTCAGGGTTGGGCCTTTTTAGTAGGGTGTGTCAGGTTACCGGAACCACAAATATATATTTGTTAGGCCTTCGGTATCTTGGGCATTTGTTGAAACATGTTTAAAATGAATGTTCTTTCCCCTTTTACACATTACCTCTTTTGACGTCTGTTTAATATGTTACCTGGGCTTAGCCGGAGGCATTTATGTAAAAATAGGAAAAAGTGCAAAAAAGCTATATTACAGAGGTGACAGAATGATTGCTGTTTTCCACGCATTATTGCGTATGGGATGCAGCAAGCTGAACTCAGATCTGTTCCGAAAGGGTCTGATAGACTCCCCTCAGTGTGCCTGTGGAAACGGAAATAAAGATGTTTTTCATTATTGTCGCGAGTGTCCTTTTTATATAACTCAGAGAAATACGCTTCAGAACAAAATTATGTCCTTTGCACCATTTGCCGGTTCAACGTTATTAGTTAGGGCCAAAACATGTACCTCGAAGCAAAATGAAATTATTTCTGACGCAGTCCATAACTTTATCACAACTGCACGCAGACTGGGAGCAGTGACGTAGTTCATACCATGGTCAAAATCTTGAAACCAGAAATGTATCGTCTGGGTATACAGTTAAGTGAAGGCGGACTTCATCTCCCTACCCTCTATCTGTGACGTCTATGGCAAGCCAACAGGGCCGTAACGCATAGGTCTTACGCGTAGCCGAGCCTCCACTACACGTCGTCGAGGCTCGGCAACGCGTAGTACAAGGAGTTTGACCCGTTTATACAGAGGAATGAAGATGTTTAAGACGATGCAAGTTCGGAGCATTTGAAATTTTAAATCTTGAATATCTTCAAAACTATTAAAGATATAGATGTCATTTTAACTTCTAGTAGGGGGTTATTGACCATTGTGCATGTAATGAATCTAAAGCAAAAGTTGTTGCCATTTAAATTATGCTAATTAGCAGCATTTGAAATTTTAAAACTTGAATATCTTCAAAACTATTAAAGATATAGATGTCATTTTAACTTCTAGTAGGGGGTTATTGACCATTGTGCATGTAATGAATCTAAAGCAAAAGTTGTTGCCATTTAAATTATGCTAATTAGCAGCATTTGAAATTTTAAAACTTGAATATCTTCAAAACTATTATAGATAGAGATGTCATGTCAACTTTTACTAGGTGGTTGTTGACCATTGAGCATGTAATGAATCTAAAACAAAAGTTGTAGCAATTTAAATTATGCTAATTAGCAGTATTCGAAATTTTCAATCTTGAATATCTTTAACACTATAATAAATAGAGATGTCATTCCAACTTCTTAGGGGGTTGTTGACCATTGCGCACCTAATGAATTACAGATAAAAGGTGTAGCAATTTAAATTATGCTAAATAACACCATCAGAAATTTTAAATCTTAAATAACGTCAAAGCAATAAAAGATAGAGATGGCATTCCAACTTCTACCCCTGTGTTATGGAATAGTTGTACATTGCCATACCAATATGCTTTGACGACACACACACTGATTTGCTTTGCAGCAAATCATCTTTCCTAGTTTTATATCACTATCTCTATTTCTCTTAATTCACTTTTGAGCACATGCTTGTGATAACAAGGGCCATGGCACACAAGGAGAACAAGGAAACGGTTCAAGTCACATTGCAGAGCCGGAGCTCGACAGATGGCAGACATGACGGCACAATTGACTCCTTTCATAAGGCCAGCAAAGCTTAGAAATTTCTCACGTCCAGCTGACTGGAGAGAGCATCGCGGGGTTAAACACTTGTGGGCAAAGAGACTGTTAACATTACCACTCTTCAAAGTAAATTTAAGGTCAATTATAACAACATTAACATAAATTGTAGAACTTTTTTATTAGTATGACTGTCATTATCGGAAATATATGAGGCAATTTTAATTGGAAGATATTAGAAACTTTTTACAGGCAAAATTGATGACAGTGTTTTTACAGCAGTTTTCAAATGGAAGTTTGCAGTGGAAATTTAAGTGCATAAAATGTACGGTACTTTCAAAGGAATGTATGTTGACATTTTCTAGCATAAATTATTGAAATATTCACAGACATGCAGTGATTTATTATCTGAACTTTATCAGTGTTCACGTCCACTATTTAAAAGAAATTTTAAATATTTGTTTGTAAGAAAATTGATGATGAATATTTGATGGAGCTGCAGCAGAGCCAATCATACAGATAGCTTGTAGGGACAATGTTGTCACTTTTTGTGTTAAAATTGTATATTGTCTTGAGCCATCTGATGTCAGTCATTCCTGAAACAAGCATATGTACAGTACTGAGGATTGCTCTAACCCTTTTTTTCTGTAGATGTCAAGAATTGTCCATTCGCTGGCTGAAAAGGACAAGAAGTTACTTAGTTTATTTATATTCCTAATTTACAAGACTGCATACATTTATGGATGAAAATGATAGGGAAATACATTCTCTGGTTGTAAGGAGGGAATATATCACCTATACCCTCATAAAGTATCTGTGTACTGACCACCACACATGCATTGGAATCCATTGGTTTCTGACATTTGTGGGATTAATCACCAAAGTACTTTGTGAAACCATTAAACTGAGTACATTTTGACTGCATGTGCTTATGATGCCACAGCATATGGCTCGGTGGGATATAACCATGTTAAAATGTTATTGTTTCAGTTATGGCAGGCATTTCACTGATTAAGCAATGTTTACTGCCCTGAATAGTTTTACCTATTGTTACAAGTTCAAAATTTTATGAAAGCTTTCATTGACAGTTTAGAGGCCATTTTCCTACCATACTTTAACTGCTTCAGCTGAGATAGTTATGTTATTTTATCATGTAAACCTTGCTCTGTGGTAAGTTCCTATATTACAACTGTACAATCAAGTAGTCTTACCCCAGCAATGGGGCTTTTTCTACGCACTAGAGGTGAGAAAATCACTCGGCACAGTGGTCCACCTGTGGGGGAAAGTCCAGAATTGACAGGAGTCAGTGAAGAGATGTGCACCATTACCCCATCACTAGGTAATGTTTATTTATTCAAGTCACTTTATTTCACTGGTAGATCTCAGGAAGATGCCCCACCACTTATTGAAAAGTTCTTATTTCATGCAGACTTGTATAAATGAAATCAAGATAAGAAGCTGCGTGCATTTCGCATTGCATTGAGTGTCATGGCTGAAATCTGGTTTCAAGAGCTCCGAGCAGAAAGAAGGGCCAGTTGGGACACATTTCTCTAGGTTTTTAATAGAAAGCTCTGTATAATAAGGATGATAAATGAATCCTGGAAGGCACACTCCATTCAAGGCAACAGCTGCCAGAAGTAGGTATAGAAAGCTATGCAGCAGAAATGACAAAGCTTTTCTCCAAACTGAATAAAAGTGACTCAGAAAATATGTCCTTATTTGTTCCTGGGCTTCGACCTGAGCTGAGATCATTTGCGCTTGGAAAAATTCCAAAAACTGTTGATGAAGCCGACAGTGCAGTCCGGCTGTATGAAAGTGTAGGTGTAATCAACACCCAGAGACAGCATGCTGGTTCAACAGAAACACTAGCAGCCATGAATAAGACTCTCAAGGCTTTACAAGCAAAAATAATGACTGTAGGAACATCTGACAGTAAGAGGGAACCAAACTCTGCTTTTCCAAGCAACCGGTATACACAGAGGTGAGACAGGACTACAGATGGTCGTCCATGGTGTAACCGTCGTACGAGGGTTGACTGGAAAGTTCTAAGCCTAATGCCCGGTTGCACATGTCCGGATCAGGTCGGGATTACGGTGACTCTGGAGTCAAGCCCTGTCAAATAGGTATGTTCACTTGCACATGTCTGGGTTAAACTGAAGCCCCACTTAATTTAACCCCACAATTTAACTCAGGGTACAGCCAGGATTAAAAGCTAAAGTTACACCGATTTTCCAGTGCATGTACACATCACTTTGCTGTAAGTGTGGGTTTTATTGTACCGTGGAAGATTATATTGATAGTTGCATAAATTTGATTTGGTTGATCGTCTGTTGCATAGAGACACAGGACCAGACAGCAGAATAATTGGTGGATCCCATTATTTCACACACACACACACACACACACACACACACACACATGAGAGGGAAAAGGGGTTGTTTCCTGGTATGGCACCACAGAGCCCACTGCCGAAGGCAAGGAGAATGACGAAACAAGCAGATGCCACGAAACGATATTTTCATGCCTAACACAACAAATTCATCACCCATACATGGAATACATATGTTAAAAGTTTCATCAGTACCTACTTCATTCATCTGTACCAATATTCAGTATTTACCATCACGATAAATGTGATTACACTTTTTCGCCCAAACACCTTCGAAAGCGGGATGAACAATTTTTTAGTTAAAGGAAATGGTGGCATTCGAAATTTTCCTTCATGTTTACTGGTCAAGGCAGAACAAAATCATCTTTTTGTTTTCTCAATTATTTTATAATAACAAATTCTATGCAACAAAATAAGATAGGTAAAGCATAATATACAAGACAAAAGTATGCATAAATGTCTTCAATGACCGCAATCCTTCAAGAATGCCGA
The DNA here is from genome assembly GCA_964020975.1 of Hermodice carunculata. Lineage (NCBI taxonomy): Eukaryota > Metazoa > Annelida > Polychaeta > Eunicida > Amphinomidae > Hermodice > Hermodice carunculata. The sequence continues at coordinate 45,710,650 of OZ026629.1, read as the reverse complement.
TACTTTATGAAAAAAGCTGTCGCATTAAAAAGTGATTTGAATTGAGGGATGACTGAACTGACGGATACCGGCTTTTACTGTCTATTCGCTTTGGAGTGGCACCTCCACCAGTTGTCTTCGGGGATCTTTTCCTCTGAGCAATTTTATCTTTCAAATTTTTCCATGCATTTTTGGATGATTGCTATCCTTCATCTCTACATTGGCTTTGAAATTGTTGCTAGTTCTTGTCGAGGCTTCTTCCCTCTTCTAGACCTTAGCTCTAACATTTTTGTTTCTTCTAATTTTTTTTTTAAACTTTCCACAATATTTATCCGCCTCTACTAATTTTTGAATTCGTTTGTTCAAATTAGAAATGAGCAGTTTTTTAGTCTTTGTTTTACGTGCTTCGCCCATTCTGATGGCCTGACCTCCCTATTTCCCTTAAACACAACCATGCGGGGGGAAGGAAAAAGAAGTGGGTAGATTGGAATAAAGCTACATCACAATAGAATCTGTGCAAAACAGGCATACACGCTCAAGACACAACAGTGTAACCTGGAGTCACCAGACCCTGACTTGATCTTGACAAGTGCAAACCAATTTGACTCTGGGTCAATGGCTTCATAATCCCGAGTCACGCAGCCCCACATTATCAATTTAACTCCGGGTTACATGACTCGGACATGTGTAACCGGCATAAGTGGGATATTTCAATCGGATTGAAACATACTCTTGCCACCAACAAGTACAATCATTTAATGAATCATGGCGTCCCGTGACAATTTATGCCGTTTTGAAGCCGATATCAAGGTTTTTTGGCCCGATTTGTAAACATGAATGAGACCTGGATTCATCCCTTTGAACCAGAGACCAAAATTCAGTCTAAGCAAATAAAACATCCGTGATCACCACCACCCCCAAAAACCAAGTCGGTTCTTCTGCTGGAAAGGTGATAGCTTCAGTCTTTTTCGAGGGTATTCCGCTGATTGACTAACTTGAAAAAGGCCAGACTATCAATGGAAGATATTATGCTGACCTACTGAGACAGTTGCGTGAAGCTATCAAAGCTAAGCGACAGGGAATGCTCAGTAAAGGAGTTCTTTTCCATTAAGACAGTGCTCCTGTTCAGAAATCGGTGGTTGCCTTGTCAGCGATCCATTATTGTTGCTTCGAACACATTGACCACCCCGCTTATTCACCCGATTTAGCCCCGTCAGACTTCCATCTGTTTCCCAAAATAAAAACGGAACTAGCCGGTCGCAATTTTCCTTATAATATTGACGTCATTTCCGCTGTGAATGACCTTTTTTAGGGTCGCTGAAGATATTTTTTCTTGACCGGCACCCAGGCCTTGCAGCATGCTGGTATGTAAACCTGGAATGGGACTACAAGTATATAGAGAAATAAATGAAAACCACCGACTTGGTACGGGTGTTTTCACAGCTCGGCTTAGAACTTTTCAGCCAGCCCTCGTAGAAAATATAATCCTACCGCTCCAAGCTGCAGGCGTCACGAAATGACCAGTTGGTACTGTTCAAAAGTAGGTCACGTGCTCCACAGTAATTTTATGACCAATAAAACTTTAACAGAACCCCACAATATTTAAACAGATAATAGCTGACCTTGACAGAGGGTAAAAGTTTGGCCAGTTATATTCTGTCAGCCCTCATTTGGAATCTAAATCTGAGAGTGAAGCTCTGTCAGTACAGTGTATCTGACAGTGTTGTCATTTTGAAAATTAGTATAATACATGTTCATGTTTGGGGTCTGGTAGATACAGGTGTACAAGTGTGGGTTATCGGTAAAGTTTTGTATGACAAATTGGTCCAAAACATCAATTTGAAGTTGAAAACTTCTGATTTAACGAGTGCATTACCACAGATGGGTAAAGTATTCCTGTACTGGGTCAAGTATCACTACAGTTTTCCATCTTGAGTGGAAAAAAATCAGACACAGGTCTGTGCATAAATTGCATGTCATTTCAAATTTGCGTCATGACCTGATACTTGACCTTGAGTTCTTGACAAGCAACAAAGTTGCGATGGATTATTCTCGAGCTAAAGTTCAATTACAAAATAAATATCAGACCAGGATTGGAGAAAGTGTTGTGTGAGGCAATACATCATGCCTATCAAATGTAAACTACGGGCAAAGGTTGCACGTATCATTGTATTATATACGCGCGGTAAAAGTCTATGACTGTGCCTAAAATGGATCAAAATGCAAAAAATGAATTTATAGATTTCAATTTTTTCGGGGGGGGGGGGGGGGGAAGGGAGGAGCATGTGCCCAGATCGCTCCAGTTATGCTTCACGCCTTCGGCGCTGGTCCTCATGCTTTTTAGTACCTGTAGGAGGGAGATCTCCCACTTTCAACATAGGCCAGCTTGGAGCCTCTGTGAAAATCTTGACCCGACATGAGTTACGCACTTTCTCTTTCTTGTCACGAAACATGGATCCATAAAAGGCAGAATCTCTGTGATAAAAAGGGATAAAAACATGAACATGTTTTAGCTGGCTCGTGCATGTCTGTCGGCCAACGTATGGTAAAGTAGAAAACATTTGCCTCACAGCAAATCTGCCTGTTGTTCAAATTAATTGGATATGGCCATGCCACTAACTTATAAACTGAAGTTTGAATGACATCACTATCTATAATAGTTTTGAAGCTATTCAAGATTTTAATTTTGTGTATTTGCCGAATTTTTATATAAATTAAAATCATACAACTTTGGTTCATGGTTTATTGGATGCGGTGGTTTCACAAACCTACAAATTGAAGTTAGAATGGTACCACTCTGTCTAATGATTTTGAAGTTATTTAAGATTAAGATTTGGTGTATTTGCATTATTTGTACAACGTAAAATTCTACGACTTTGGTTCCTGGTTAACTAGGTTCGGCTAGGTCACAAACCTATAAATTGAGGTCAACCCCATAAATTGGAGCTGAAATGGCACCTGCATAGTAGTTCTGAAGGTACTCACGATTTAAATTTCGCATATTCACCTAATTTGCATAAATACAAAAATCCTACAACTTTGGTTCATGGTTTATTGGATGCAGCGTTGCCAGAAATCCACAAATTGAAATTGGAATGACATCTCCAGCTGTCATAGTTCTGGAGATGTTCAACTTTCACATTTTTCAGTCCCTAATTTGCATAATTTAAATTCGACAAGTTTCATTTTCTGTCCATTATATTTGCAAGTGTCAAAAACCCACACATGCACATCGAAATTGTGAGTCTATCTGCAATAGTTTAAAACATATGGAGCTTTTAAAATTTTAATTACCCTAATTTGCGTAATTTTAAACATTATGACTATTCCAAATGATATGCACAATTCACTGGTAGGTCAGTCACATGGCAAGTTTGGTGGTTTTCGAATTATATTGTCTGAGAAAAACTCGGGACAAATTTTGTCATAAAGATGAAAGAAAGAAGAATTCTTGGAAAATTAAAATGTCTGGGTTCGCACCCAGACATGAATACAAAAGAAGATTTGCTTCACAGCAAATGTGTCTGGGTGCTTTCAAAGTGAGGAAAGTTTCAAATGCTACACTTTGCCATTATTCAAGCTGATCTAAATTTTGTGTATCAGACCAATTTGCATAAATAAAAATGATACCACTTTGGTTTTTGGTTCGTTGGATTTGGCCATGCCACAATCTTATAAACTGAAATTTGAATGACGCCACTATCTATAATAATTTAAAGCTATTCAAGATCTTAATTTTGTGTATTTACCTAATTTGCATAAATCAAAATCCTACTACTTTGATTTATGGCATATTGGATGCGGTTATGTCAGAAACCTACAAACTGAAGTTGGAATGGTACCCATATGTATAATAGTTTTGAAGTTATTCAAAGCTTTAGATTTTGTGTATTCGCCTTATTTGCAAAACATTGCATGAATTAAAATCATACAACTATGAATAGGGCTGTATCAAAAATCTATAAAGTGAAGTTGGTTTCCGTCTTTATCGATAATACTTTCGAAGATATTCATGATTTAAAATTTGCATATTTATTCTATTTTCATACATTATAAAACTAACCTGTGCTTTACTGCTCAATGGATAGGACTGCATAACAAACCTATAAATTGAACTTGGTTTGGCATCTCTATCTGTAATAGTTTTGAAGATATTTATGATTTAAATTTTAATTATGTGTCTAATTTGCATAAAAAATCCTACAAATTGCCTCATAGCTCAATGGATAGGACTTCATCATAAACCTATGAATTCAAGTCAGATTGATATCTTTATCTGTGATAGTTTGGAAGATATGAAGTTTTTAAAATTTTGATTGCCCCTAATTTGCATTATTATGAACAACATGACAATTCAATACCCAAGTGCACAACTTTCGTGGTAGAAGAATCTATGTGCCAAATTTGGTGAATCCAGGTGCAGTTTCAGAGGTTTCCCATGGACAAATTTGGGTGCCATAGAAAGAAAGAAAGAAAGAAAGAAAGAGAGAGAAAAAAAAGAAAGAAAGAAAGAAAGAAAGAAAGAAAGAAAGAAAGAAAGAAAATGTTTGGGTTTGCACCCAGTCACAATCCGACCAAGTTTGGATAGCAGTTGGCTGCTTTCCACAACCCCTGCTGTAGCAACGGCAAGCAACCAAGTGTAACCTTTTAGGTGTGCCGCTAGTAATTATTATGGAAACTGCTGGACAAAATCAAGAACATCACTTAACTGGTTTATTGAGGTGACCAAATAGCCAGAAGATAATGAAATCGATGAATGAGCCTTCTATGTGCCTTCTATGTGACACGTGCATTCTCTGCACATGCGATCACAAGGCTGGTTGCGCAAGTCAAGATCGAGTTTGATCCCAGTTCAGATCCACCTGAACCTAAAATCAAATTTCATGGTCGTTCGTACTTGTCTAGCTTATTTTGAAGCCATACTCAGTTTGACCCTGATATTTGAACCTGGGTGAAGGGTGATTCAGAGGTTCACGTGAGGCACATTTTCAAGTAATTTTTGCTTTGAAATTGATAATAATGACTGAATTGCTCCATATTTTTTATCAAATGGACCTTGCAGAACGTCTACTGCGAAAGCAACCAATTTTGAAGGATAGATGCAATCCATTCATTGAATACAATGATACTGAATTTTCTACAGCGATTCAGGTTAAACAAGGAAGGACACGGTTTTCATGTTATTGGAGACTGTGGGATCAAGCCTTGGCAGTGATTTTGTATGTATATATATACATACATATATATATATATATATATATATATATATATATATATATATATATATATATATATATATATATATATAGATATATATATATATAGATATATATATATATATATATATATATATATATATATATATAGAGAGAGAGAGAGAGAGAGAGAGAGAGAGAGAGAGAGAGAGAGAGAGAGAGAGCGGTCTCGGCTTGACCCAATCCAAGAGACTTGTCTCTGGCTCTCAATTAAACCAGTGGTCCATGACTGGTTTATCCAAGGAGGCTAGATGGGTTTATCAAAGGCCATGGTATGGGTTGACCTGTCTATGCATGGGAAATGTGTTGGTCTGTCTATGACCTGTCTATGCAAAATGCATAATTATAAGCCTTTGTATTATAATGCAAAGGCTATAACCGGTCTGTTATACGACTGGGTCTACAGCTAAGTGCCCTGAGCTCACTGGCTGAAGCTGTCGACCAGAGGCATATTAATACAATTAAAACTTGTCTCTGGCTCTCGTATACCAATGGTCCATGACTGGTTTATCAAAGGCCATTGTATGTGTTGACCTGTCTATGGGAAATGCACATAAGCCTTTGCGTTATAATGCAAAGGCTTATATGATCACAAAGGCTTAACGCTTAATCGGTCATGTTATACGACTGGGTCTACAGCTAAGTGCCCTGAGCTCACTGGCTAAAGCTGTCGACTAGTTGGGGCGGTGCCTCTGGTGCTCCACCAGTTACCCCACTCTTGGTACGAATTTTAAATTTTTTGTGCTGTTTTAAGCTGCTCCGTGCCTCTATTTTGTACATCATGACGGCACTTGAACTTTTCAAACACTCTTTCCCATGCGTGATTTTTCTTGTTGACCATAGTCCCATCATTTTTTTTTTTACTTTTAATTGTGTTTAATTCTTCCTCAACGAGTTCAACAGGTATTCTTTTTTCCATATCCGAAAAATTCTTAGCCTTGGGTTTCTGTGTCTTGCCCATGCTCATGCCACAAAACTTTTATCGCCACATGGAACTAACTTCTGGGTGAGCTTTTATTTATTAGGAAACAAAACATGAGCAGTGGATCACATAGACCAGAGTAACACAGTATTACAGGAAAAGGGAAGTGCCATGTTCCATTATTCTGTATATTTGCAGCAGGTGAGCCAGATACTCGGGAACGGTGATCTACACTCAGGTGAGCTTAACCTGAACCGGACAAATGCAAATTAACTTTGATTCACCTGAACCCAGCTCAAGCGCTTCAAAATCTGGATTCTTGTCATCCAGAATCACAGACCTAATCTAGGCTCACCTGAGATAGACTTGCGCAACCGGCCGATCAAGTCAGTGTCTGGTGACTCCAGGTTACACTGCTGCGTCCTGAGTGTATATGCTGTTTTACATAAATTCTATTGTGATCTAGCTTAATTCAAAGCCACCCACTTCTTTTTCCCTCCTCTTCATGGTTGGGTATGAAGGCAAATAGAGGGTCACGCCATCATAACGGGCAAAGAACGTAAAGCACAGACCAAATAACGTCTCATTTCTTACTTGTAGAACGGAATTCTAAATTAGTAGAGGCAGATGTATATTGTGGAAAGAAATAAAGATGACAGGGCTAAGATCCAGAAGAAGGAAGAAGCCTAAAAAAATAAGCAACAATCTTAAAAGCAATGTAGACATGAAGGATAGCAAACAAGTAAAAACGCATGGGAAAATTTAAAAGATGAAATTGCTGATAAGAAAAGATCCCCGAAGACAACTGGTGGAGGCCGGTGTCCCTCCAGAGCCAACAGACAGTAAAAGCCGGTATCCATCAATTCAGTCATCCCTAAATTCAGGTCACTTTTAAATGCGACAGTTTTTTCATAAAGTATCGGCATTCTTGAAGTATCGCTGCCAGTGCGGACATTTATGCATATTTTTTCTTGTATATTATTCTTTGCCTATCTAGTTTTGCGACATAGAATTTGTTATTGTAAAATAATTCAGAAAATAAAAAAACAAAAACGATTTTGTTCCACCTTGATCAGCGAACATGGAGGAAAATTCCGAATCCATGAATGCCTCCATTTCCTTTAACTAAAAGATTGATCATTCCGTTTGCAAAGGTGTTTGGGCGCAAAAGTATAATAGCATTTATCCTGATCGTCAATACTCTTGGTACAGATGAATGAAGTAGACACTGATAAATCTTTTATTATATGTATTTTATGTGTGGGTGTTGAATTTGTCGGTCGCGTTATATAGGAAAATATCGGTTCGTGGAATCTGCTCGTTTCGTCCTTCTTCCTTACCGTTGGCAAGTGGGCTCCATGGTGCCATACCAGGAAATAACTCTTTTTCTCTCATGTTTACACGTATACACACACACACACACACACACACACACACACACACACACACACACACACACACATATATATATATATATATATATGTATGTATATATATATATATATATATATATATATATATATATATATATATATATATATATATATATACTGTATATATATATATATATATATATATATATATATATTATTTATAGATTAAAGCATGCTTCGTTAACGATATAAAGTATATCAACGAGCACTGGATGCTATATGGAATCCAGTGCGAGTTGATTACTTCATATCGTCTATTATCTCATGTTTGGGTCGAATTGTACTTTTCAATACACAAAGCAAAAATAAGAACGACATTTGCAGAAAGTTTTACTCCTCATCAACACATATACCAATGAAACCGGAACAGTACCGATACCACAAGAAGAGTGCCGATACCACCGGCAGAGTACCGATACATCATATCGCGGGCAATGTAGCTTTCAGGCCTATGAAACGGTATTTATACAAGCCTGTTAAAGTACTAAAATCGACCCCAACATGATATATATATATATATATATATATATATATATATATATATATATATATATATATATATATATATATATATATATATATATATATATATATATATATATATATCTGGGACCCAGCAATCATTCTGCTGGCTGCTCTTGTGTCTTTATGCAGCAGACGATCAACCAAATAAAATTCTTGCAACTAGTCAATATAATCTTCCGCGGTACAGTAATATTCCCGCTTCCAGCAAAGTGGTGTGCGCACACACTGGAAAACCAGTGTAACTTTTGCTTTTAATCCTGGCTGTACCCTGAGTTAAATCATGGGGTTAAATTCAGTAGGGCTTCAGTTTAACCCAGACATGTGCAAACCAACGAACATATGTGACATGGGCTTGACTCCAGTGTCACCGTGATCCCGACCTGATCTCAACATGTGCAACCGGACATATGAGAGAAAATAAATCATATTACGTGTTTTCCACTCTGAGAAGTCTTATTATCCATACAGCCAAAAGCACTGGACACAGCATTATTCAGATCTGACAAACTTATTCTTTACAGAAATTGCAACTTTAAGCCTGCATATAACAACACCACAACTTAATATCCACCGATGGAATAATGCTACTTTCTTTTAAATCTTACAAAAAAGCACAGTACATGTTATAAACATCGAGAGAGCGGGAGCCTTTTTTTAAAAAAAAGTATGGAAAAGCGGGAAATCTCCCGCCTCGGAGGCTCTGTTTTCAGCCTATGGAAAGCGTGTCTGTATCGTACCTTATCTGATTGTTACGGACTTCGGATACTGCATCCATCTCAGGGAAAAAGTTAACGCTGTTCGGATTTTCCAGACAGCATGGACTTAGGACTGATAAGAAATGTATTGATCGATGGAGTCACCAAACAGAGCGTTTTTTTCCAGACATCAGTGCATGTGTTGCTCGATCACTCACGCCTGTTTCATGAAAGGTGAGGGCTTGTGTTCGTTTATTTGTGCACTGATAATAAATGTATCGATCAGTGGGTTCATAAAATAAAACGGGTTCTTTTCCAGACATCGGTAAATATCTTGCCCCATCAATCACGCCTTTTTCATGCAAGTTGAGTGCTTGCGTTCGTTTATTAGTGTGCATAAATGAATTTAGCTTCGTTTACTTTTATCCTATTTTACTTTTCTATCTATGGCGTATAAATATATACATGTTCTTAGTGTGTGAAGACCTTGTTTGATATGTTCCATATTTTTGTGCCCCCATCGTTGAAATAAATGATAACAGCTAATTTCCATTTCCTTAAATATTAAATATAAATGTCGTTGTTCCTTTCCCATACCTCCACAGTAACATTGTCAACCGACTAAATAAAAAAAAAAAAGACTTAAGGATATACGGCAAGCTAGCATGATGAGAGACACTTTTCTTTTGATAACTTTCTAAAGACACTCAAAAGTCCATAAAGTATACATTTTTGGAAAGCAAACAGCATAAAGATTAATTGTGGGGTTTGCTATGTGTCCTCGGAACGGCTGGGTCTCGAACCGGCAATCTTCGGCGCCAATCACCTAGCCGAAAATGGGAAACGCACATACCAACTGCACCAAATCTCCATTCTTAAAAAGAATGCTTCAATGCAGGCCGGTATGTGTGTGGCATTATTAATCGACACTGTAGTAGTGTTTACTACCTACCAGATTTACACAGCAATTATCAAAGTGAATTGAAGTGACTATTATTCTTTTATGGAAATTTGACTTCAATTCCTACATTTTAACAGATTTTAATATCAAATTAGTGAAAAACAATAGAAAGTTGAAAAGCTGGCACATTAAAGGCAAACCACCTTTGATCAACTCTGGTGACAAATCAGAATAAAACTTGGAAAATCTAAGACACGGTTTTTTGCTTCAATACATAAACTTCAGTTTATTGCAGATATGAGGCCTATATGTTCAGACTTGTAAAAGTTGAAGCGATATTTGTGCTAAATTATGATGATCACTTCTGTTATTGTTACTCAAATATTGCAACCGACGGAAAAAGTAAAATTGAAATGATTAGCATCCTCGGTTTGTTAGGTTTCTGAAAATGTGTAGTCTACCATTCTTTATATTTGAATCCAAAGTTATATTCAGTAATTTGTAAGAGCCACAGCAAACTTGCCGTATACTATTTAAAAGAAGACCACGACATTATGGTGCCAGACCGGGTTAGGAATACGGTAAGTTCAATAATGTAAAAGGTACAAGTTTCAATGTTCAAAAAAGCTTTTTTGAAGCTTATCAAGCAACCATTTTTCGACACTCAGTCATCAGGTTTATGTAGAGAAACATAAAATGAATAAGGAAGATTGCACATAACACATGTTGTTCGCTTATTAAAAGTTTAAACAAGTTACGCAAATATTATTGGTTCAATCACAGAGCATATTGGTACAAGTCTGAAATATTAAATGACAGACACAATCCATGCTAATGACGTCCCCTTAAAAACTTGGAACAAGAGCTGTGCATTTCATATGCATTATTGAATTCCTTTTTGGACCCTGATATCATTGATAGACAGTTGCTATTCACACATATAACGACTATAATCTGATTTAACATTGCATTTTGATTGTGAACCAGATGAAGCACAGGAACAAACAGGAAAATGACTCTCTTTATCAAAATTATTAGCATACGAAAACACGAAGCAATAGAGCAAAAATGTTAGCTTCACTCCCAGTTTGCTTTTAGAGTACGGGATAATACTTGTACAAACGTCAAGCATCTTAAATCATCAAGTAGACTGTGTTTTGAACAATTTGCTTAGCATGCGACACCTACATAAAATTGATACACCATTTGTTATAAAACAAAAACAGAAAAAAATCCAAAACAAAACGAAAAATATAAAATAAAAAAACAATAAGACAAACCAACAACAAATAAATAAATAAATAAATAAATAAATAAATAAATAAATAAATAAATAAATAAATGGCGATATTGCTGATTGATTTAGAGATGTCGCCAAATCATTTATCGCTAAATCATTTAGCGATTTTACTAAATGAATTAGCGATATCGCTTAATGATTCAGAGATATCACAAAATTTGTGGCAATGTCGCTTCTTGCTCTCGACACATGGCGGCGCAGCTGGTGTGCGATACGTCTGTCCTGTGCTTGTGTGTTTTCTTGCAAGACAGTTGCATGCACGTAATGGCTATGCCTTTCTTCCCAATTGTTTTCTTTTGTGAATAAAACATGTTTAAACCAAAACGACACCCCCTTTTTGGGTACAGGCCTGAAGTTTGTGGTTCGTACATGCGTGACTAAAGGTTAAACTTGCATCGTGTGATCATTTATGAGATAGGGAGAAACAAATCGGAATCAATTCAAGGTTCGCCTGCAATAGCTGACCCATATCATAATGAATCAGAGTGTTGCTTTTCGTTCCGCTTAGCCTGCCAGGAGTTTTCTTCATGACACGATTGCTCCCAATTGCATAGATTTAAATATAAACTTTCCCGCAAAGCTCTGATCAAGCTATATTTACCTATGATCCGACCAATACTTGCATAGGGTTGTGTGCTCTTTGACAATTGTGGTCACGGCCTTTCTGATCTTATTGAATCCATACAGTTTGGAGCTGCTAAAATATGCACAGGTGCATTAAGACACACATCACATGCCAATCTCCTACGTGAACTTGGTTGGACAACACTCGCCAGCAGAAGGAAGTACTTTAAGTTACTTCTTCTTTACAAAATGTATCACAACTTAACACCCTCCTATCTCTCTCAACTAATTCCCTCAACAATCAACGCTCGAAACCTTCGCCACGTTAGCTCCATACGTCCCATTAATTGCAGAACTAATCGCATAGACAAATCCTTCCTCCCCGACACTATTAAGCTGTGGAACAATCTTCCTTCTGACATAAGAGACTCAATTTCCCTCCAAATGTTTAAATCAAAACTGAAAGCAACTCTACTAGCAGTGGACTATGTTCCTGTTCACTATAATTTGCCAACATTTGTAATACCCAGCTTCGTCTTGGATTCTCGAGACTTAACTTTGATCTCTTTAAAGTCAACATCATCCCACAACCTACATGTTCTTGTTCCTACCCCACTAAAGACTTGCAACATTTTCTGTTTTTTTGTCCAAAGTATTCAACTCACAGAACTAAACTTCTCAACTCCGTCATCCCCCTTATTGCTCCCGACGTCCACCCGAATCTGATTTTACACACAGCAAGTGACAGGCTAGCTCATATCCTTCTCTTTGGTAGCGACGAATTGTCCATTCCCCTCAACATACAAATTTGTGATGCTTTCCACAGATACATCGTAGACACAAGACGCTTCATATTTTAGCTCTGGTATGCACAAGCAGTCATGTCAATTGAGTTAGTCGCTGACTTACACAAATTTACTTCTTATGTGTTCTTTGATTTTTTTTTTTAACCGCTGGTCTGTATTATTGTGAACACTGTATACATATATGTGTGTGCATTCTACCCGTATGGAACTATCTTTCTTTGTTTTGCATATTGGTGACGTCTTTATTTTGATTCCTGCATGCGGGGTACAAATCTGAAACATGTGTACAGCTTCTTTGTTAATTGGGTAACTTTGTTCATGTTTTGTCCTGTGTGTTTTGTAATATACTTTTTGTGTGTCACTCCATGTTCTGGAGAACCCCCCGATTAGTTACATCTCGATGTACTATAGGGCGATCCAGTTGAAATAAATATGTTTAAACTAAATTTATCACAGCGCGTGCCCCACCAGCTGCAGTACAGAACTATTTATCAAAGAATATAATGTCCTCTTGGGTAAAAAGAACAACAACAAAAATAGTCGGCTAGAAGGAGTAGGCACATTTTCTTTCATATTTAGAACAAGACAATGACATGTATATCTGTATATTACACGTACATTGACGGGCAAAGATTTTAAATTGTTATCCGCTACATGCCATAGATCCACGTGGCACCTTCAAATGTTCAAATCAAAATTGATCTGGTGAACACAATACCGTCTTCTTTCCAATTTCGATAGCCATGCCCCGACAGTCCACCTGTTGTTTTCTCTGGTTGCCTTGGGTATAGCATCAGTCACTTTTTCCTTCAAAATTTTAGACGTGACAACTTCGTTGAATCGACCATTATTTCTTTCACCTTTTCTGAAGCATGTTCGATTAAAAGAGCTCCTGTGCAGCCAAAGTCACCAGTCATCGGGAATTTCTGATATTAGTTCAAGAAATGAATCCCTCTTATTAAAAAACAATGCATAATAGTAACTGGTGACCCAAAATCTTAGCTCCGACCTCTGTTTCTATGAACGAGAGGCTTGCAATCTGCTCACAATTTGGCAAATCATATAAAATACTCTTTAATCCTTCAAAATCAACGCATATGGCTTCAGGTAACATCGATGCGTATCCTGATGTTTCATTAGATGATTATCCTATTTAAAGTAATGTAAATCAATTTGAGCACCTTGGCAATATTATTGGTAAGAATGCCTCTATTGGCAGTATTGGCAATTCCATCCGACATTTTCAAATACTGGTAAACATTTTGATGTCTCAGTTTGGTCAAGTCTTTCGAGACACTGGGTATCAATTGTTCAAAACATACTGTATGCCAGTAAATGGTTGCCAACTTTGCGATTTTTCGGAAAAAGAAATAGAAATTTTTTATACTACGTGAAGAAATGCATTTCGATTTATTTGGCGACTTCCGTACAGGTGTCAGAATGCATAATTGCCATTGACTTGTGAAGACCACCCATCGATATTCAATTACACAAAAAATTCATGAAGTTTTTCCATGGAGTACAAAAGTAATAATAATACTGTTAATATATGTGGGCAACTCGCTCTACTTTTTTTGTATATGTACCTGTTGAATACAAATAAATATATATATTCTATGAATTCTGCTTTTCATGGATCTGTGTCTCGTGTCAAGAAAGGTAACGCGCCAAACTTTATGAAAATGGGGAAAAAAGCCATTTTGTATTGGGTCATGATTCATGATTCTCTGCTTATGGAAAGCATGTCTGTATCGTATCATATTTGGATGTTACGGACTTGGGACACTGCATCAATCTCGGAGAAAATACTGACGCTCTCTGAAAAATGCAGACAGCATGGACTTTGGACTGATAAAAAATGTATTGATCAGTGGGGTCATATAAAAGTGCGGTGTTTTTCCAGACATCAGTAAATGTCTTGCTGTATCATTCACGCCTGTTTCATGCAAGGTGAGTGCTTGTGTTTGTTTTTTGTGGGTCTTAATGAATCTGTCTTCTTTTACTTTTCTATTTGTGGCGTATAAACATATACATGTTCTCAGTGTGTGAAGACCTTCAGTGAAAGGTTTCTTATTTTGTGTCTCCATCATTGAAATAAATGATAACAGCTAATGTCCATTTCCTTAAATATTAACTATAGATGTCGTGGTTCTTTTCCTACCTCCACAGTAACTTTAAGTCAACCGACTCAATATAAAACTATCCTACAAATGCAAGTTCTATTGATATTCTCAATTTTGACACCAGGCTATTGCCGCTAGGCGCAGAGCCGATTGGGCCTTCTTTAACGCATATTTTAACTTGTCAATTTCACAAGCAGTATTACAGTATGCTGATGACATTACATTGTTTGCATCCACAACTTCGCAGTTACAGTCTTTAATCGACATCTGTTATTCTTACTTGGTAGCTTGGCGATTCTCATTCAACATTGAAAAACCTGTTTGCATGACTGTGACCCCCCGACTGTTGGGAAAATAGGTTTCACTGAGGAACCGGCATGGTTTCTTGGCCATCAAATTTTGAATAATGTCACACAATTTGAGATTCTCGGAGTAACCTTCAAAAATAACGTAAAATCAGACTCGCATGTGTCAAAAAGAATCACTAAGGCCCGCCACTCTCTTTATCAGTATAGTGGGGCAGGAGTCTGCTATCCTGGAATAGCCTCGGACACCAAAGATTACGTATGGAGTAGTGTGGGTGTTTCAACGCTAACGTACGGTCCCCGGGGGGGGGGGGGGTCCTTCCTATACCTTGCTATACGGGTAGGCGCCGCGGAAAAGACCCCCTGTTTTCGGTACTTGTCGCTCTCTAAGACCCCCCTTTTTCCTGCTTGTAGCTCTAAAAAACCCCCCTTTTTCGCTTGTCTCACCCAAAGACCCCTGTGTTTTTCAATTCCTGTCTCCAAATTGCCCCAAAATACACCAAATTTTATGTAAAATTTCATTTTTTTTCAATACAAGCTCCAAAAGACCCCCCATTTTCACATTGGTTCCGCTCCCGTTAGGTCCGGGTTTTGTACCCTCGGTGGAGCCTACCCACCAAAAATTCCGGGAGTACCCCCCCCCCCGGGTGTACGGTTGTGATTGTATTTACTAACCAAACTCTGAACTGAACAAGTTGGAATCTACTCAGGCTACTATAATCAAAAGCTTACTAGGCATCAGTAAGAGGGCTCTTTCGTCGGACATTCGCCAAGCCTTAAATATATCAAAGATCAGGACCATTATTGAAGAGACGTCTGTTCCCTGTTCCAGCGTATGTATATATATATATATATATATATATATATATATATATATATATATATATATATATATATATATATATATATATATATATATATATATATATATATATATATATATATATAACAGCATCCCCAGTGCGTAATCTCGCTCTTTTTCGACGTATCTGGTCCAAGGGCACACTGTTAGAGGTACCCTGATTGACCGCATTGTGAAGCTCGGTTTGTCTTCGTTGTCTGTTCTATTCGACTGTTTAACGCAGCAAAGGGTCCTTTGTGACGCGGGTATTAAATAGGGGTGTTGTTAACTCTCTCAGGTACTTGAACACAAACACTATAATAATCCGTATGGCCAACGCAGACAGCGTGCCTCGCCTTTTAACTGTTTAATCTAAATGCTGGTACGCCACCGGGATCGCCATAGGAGGCACGGATGCGGCCGGACCAGTGTGCGACCCCACAGGGGTATTTATTCCTATAAAGCTGTGTTTTGCCAACGCCCTTTTATGCTGATATTTTATCAAATGACGATGGTCTGATATGTTTCTGTTAGTTCTCTCCAGAAATGGAGTTTAAACTGTCATGCTCATGCTTATTATGGATCGCCAGAGGGGGGCAGCGACTGCGGCCGGACCACTGTGCGACCCTGTAATGGTGTCTCAACATAGAACATTTCTCCATCGAAATAAGTTTTAGCATTTTAATTAGTCCATTCTTGCCAACATTTTATGTAATAGCGATGATTTCTCATCTCGATGTATATATCTGTATTTATGTGTACTCTTCTCCAGAATTGGAGGCTCAAATTATTATCATTATTAAAAGATGACTGGAAACTGTCACGTGTTACTCCAGCCTACAAGGGTCAAGGTGCAACACTTGAATTGAACAATTATAGACCCATTTCAGTCGGATGTTACGTTGGGAAGTCATTGAAAGAGGTATTCAGTGCCAATTGTTAAATTACTTGGTAACGCATGACTTCCGCTGAACAAAGTGCGTACCTGAAAAATCACTCCCCTCAGACATGTTTGCACAAAGTTACTGACAACCACAACCTTGCCCTCTGATGTTTTGCTGGTTGCCAGGAAGGAACTTCAAGTTTCAGGGGATCACGAAGAGCGTAGGGTGATTTTTGGAGTTTGAATAATTCTTGAATTTATTTGGGGGAGATACCCTGTATGGCTTTGAAGATTTCAATGGCTAGGGATCTTTGTCGACCTGTTTCAACTGTGTCAGATTTGCCTTTTCGCATAAGTTTTAATAGGGTGTTTTGAAATCATTGTAAATGGCTCTTAGGGCTCTCTCTTGTATTTTTTTCCAGCTTGTTGCCATTTCCTTGACCACAGTTAAACCAAACTGAAGAACAGTACTGCAAATGACAAAGGATGAAGTATCGGAAAAGAAACATTTTAACCTGTGTCTGTAGAGTTTTGGAGAGTCGTTTTGGAACATTCAGTTGTTTAGCTGCTTTTTTACAAATTTCACTTATATGTTTATTGAATGAAAAGCTTGTTGTCGAGGTATACTCCCAGAAGTTTTACGGATGTTTCAGGTTAGATTTTTGTGTCTTCAATGATCAGACTTACTTACAACCAATGTGAAGCAGTTGAAATTTGTCTGGGTTGGCTTTCATATGATTTTCAAGGAACCATTTCAAAGCTGCAGATCCATCTTCTTTAAGTGCCTGTATATTTATTTCCAGTGTCTTTCCAATGGCACTGAGAATGTTATTATCTGCAAAATTTACTACATGTGTATTTCTAAGAAAATAAAGCAGGTCATTGATGAAAACGTTGAATCAAACCGTCCCAAGTACGGAACCTTGGGGGATACCTTCAGTAATATTTAGCCAGGAGCTCTTCATATCACCAAGCTTCACTCGCTGGGACCTATTTCGCAAGTAGCTGGTGACTAGTTTCAATGCATTTGTGGTCATGCCATAGGCATGGAGCTTGGCTACAAGCAGGTGGTGTGTGAGGCAGTCAAAGGCCTTGGGCAAATCCAGGAGAAGAGCAGAAGCCACATTGTGTTCATCCAGAACATTTTTCCACGTCTCCACAAGACCCATCAGTGCAAACTGGTTATTGTTACATATTATAAATGACTTGTAACAAGGGTGGTAGGAACTGACCAACTGACCTTGGTGCATGACATTTCTCTCCTGCCTTTTGTGCATGGTGTACTTTGCCGCTGATGTAAGTTGTCACGTGTACAGTCAAGTTTGACTGCTTGCTCATGTGTTTTCCACTTACCAACATGGCAGTGGGAAGAGCAGGTGGTGGAAGCCAAAATGACAGATTTTAGTGAGTTGGGCAGTATTCCCACTCTACAGTTCATTTTTCAGAGGAGTATGTGTCAGAATGACGAGAGTGAACGCTGCAAGAAACCTATTGCAGGTGAAAAAGCAATCCATTTTTGTAATTGAATTCACTTATTTTTTCAGGGTTCATGCCTGGCACGGACACTGCATGAATAAGTGTTGTAAATTGAGTCATGTACATCAACTTAAATTATGCTGACAGTGGTATCATACCAGATATGACAGACGACTTGGAAAGTTCTAGAAATACATGTCTGTACTATTCCAAGTCCGGTGGTCATCTGCACAGATCCTGCTGGAACAATACCTTAATTTGGGCTGTTCAGGGGAAGGTGTCGACAACTATTTCCACAACACACTAACTGTAGGTCATGCTGCACTGCACACCACTAGCAATGCTATTGTGTGAAAAGTGTTCATTATGTTATATAATCAACACTTTTTCCGTCTCCCGATTGGTCTGTTCCTACCATCCATGTTACAAAGCTATATGTTTCCTCGACATTCAGAAATGTTTTGATACTATAAATTACGACATTTTAAAGGAAAAGGTCAAGAAATATGGTATCGTAGACAATGAACTGCCATGGTTTTCTTCATATTTGTGTGATAGAAAACAACTAGTATGGTGTAATGGAAAATTATCCAATCAACAAATACTCAACATAGGAGTCCATCAAGGGTCGATCCTCAGTCCTGTGTTGTTTCTAATATACGTTCATGGTTTAGTACAATATGTAAATTATGGTTCATGCAATTTATTTGCTGACGATTCGATCTTTCATACAGCAGGGGAATCAGTTAATGAAGTGACCAAAACACTGCAGCTCGTCCAAGATGAAGTCGCCCACTGGGATAAATGCAATAGATTGTCAATTAATGCAAAGAAGTCCTATTCTATGTGAATAAGCGGGAAAAGAAATGTTAAGGATAATTTGGCGGTTTACTTTGATGGTCAAGTAGTTAACCAGGTTGATTGTGTTAAATATATAGGTGTTTATGTAGATGATGATTTTACATGGAAAAAGTACATCAAGAAAATGCAGTCTAAGGTCATGCCAAAGCTTGCAGTACTCAGACGTCTCAGCAAATTTTTACCCAAACAAACATTAAAACTAATTTTTAACTCAACAATTTTACCATGTTTTGATTATGCCGTTACTGTTTGGGGTACGTGTACTGAGACAGTTCTAAAATGTGCATAGAGACTTCAGAATGCTGCGGCAAGAATTGTCACTGGTAACTATGGTTATATAAACTACAGACAGGAAGACCTTGTGACAGGTTAAAAGTGGCAAACTATCAAAGACAGACGGAAATTGCTCTCTTACGCAGACTCAAATATAAACTCTCCCGCTAGACACTCATACGGTTGTATAGTACAATGATTCGTCCTATCCTCGAATATGGGTGTGTCCTGTTTGACAATAGGATGTATTCATATTTAAATGCTGTCCTACTCTAACACCTATTGAGCAAAATAGGGAGCCATCTGCATCAGGGCAGATCCATGTAAATAGCATGGTCAAAAGTACTTTCTCAATAAAATAAACAACACGAACACAGAATAATCTAAAGAAAATGTATTTACATATATTTGAAACATAAAGGATGCCTAAATCGATCAGTCATTGGCTCTCTTTTTGTTGAAAAGGTGGTATTTATGGATGTTTGTGTAGTATATAATACAAATCTGCCCTGATCACGGTCGAAGCATCAGTCTGTTGCCCTGGCAACACAGGAAGTGACCAGGATCGCAGTTAAATATGAATGTCTCCTATTGCACTGAAAACCTGTCACAATCTATAGAAGCTGTGCAGTATGAGGCAGCCAGGATATGCCTGGGCGCAACTAGATACACTCCACGTGTCTTCTCGAACAGCTTGAATGGCAAACTCTGGCAAATCGGAGGAAATACTCTAAACTTATTCTTTTCTTTAAAATGTATAATAGGTTGACTCCACAATACCTACATGATCTCGTTCCTCGTGACGTTGCATTCACCACTGGGCGTCTATTGAGAAATCGTACTGAATTACGCCAAATTAGGTTCACCACCAGTCGCTTCCGCGATTCATTTCTCCCGTCTGCTATCAAATTATGGAATAACCTCCCGGTTGACGCTCGTCTCACCAATTTCGTGCCGCAGTTTAAATCTAAATTAAATCTATTACTCTTAAATGTTGACAAAAAGCCCACATACTTTAAACTTGGAAGTCGTTTCCTAAACATATGTCACACTTAGCTACGTCTTAACTTCTCAGTTTTAAATACCCATCTATACCATGTCAATATCCTTCCAACCTCAACGTGTACATGCTCTCATACTTTTGTTCTGCCCCAAGTTCACTGTGCAAAGGGTCCTTCTACTGAACACTGTGTGTCACTTACTCGCTCCAGGTGTAAATCCGACTTTAATAGTTCAGTGCTCTAGTGACATTTTAGTAAATATACTAAATAACAGTAAATAAGGGGAGATCTGGAATACCCAAAGTGACATGGCAAATCTATGCAGCTGTATGCACATGTACAAACCACGGACAAGTGTATTAGTTCCTCGCCGTACTGGAAATGGAAAGTTTGCCTGTAAATACCGGATGATGATGATATCAAGTCAGTGGAACTTGTACATATCTTAAACTAAAGCAAGGAGAATATCTGATATTCAGCGAATAATACTTCCTCTTACACGGAGTAACAAAAGTTCGTTGGTATGGGTAGAATCAAATATTCGATCCCCGGGGTATACACATGTTAGCCAGTTTTATGTTTCTCAGGGAACAAAATAATATTAGAAGCATTAACATTAGTTTGGGATAGACCACCGGGGATGGTTAATTCTATAAAAATAATAATAATAATAATAATAATAATAATAATAATAATAATAATAATAATAATAATAATAATAATAATAATAATAATAATAATGATAATGATGATGATGATGATGATGATGATAATAATAAATAACTAAGTTATCATATTCAATAGGTTATGTCCAGTAATAAAAAGCGCTTTCTTTTGCAAAAGTAACAAGCCAGATCCACGGTTTTTCACACTATTAATACCCTTCAAAAACCGGACACGCCCATTTTAGTCTTAAGGGTTTCCATCTGTTATTAAAAACTGATGGGTTCAAACAGAATGCATTATATATATATATATATATATATATATATATATATATATATATATATATATATATATATATATATTATCGTTCTATATGTTTGTGATATTGTTCTGAAATAGAGATAAATGCTGAAGCATATGCAAGGTTCTTGAATGTTGTTGTTCGGGGTTTCAAGAAAAGTTTTGCTTGAATATTTCTACAGGTATCCTCCGGGGGTCAATTTGCCGAGCACATTAATGTTACATTCCAGCAAGTCTAGTGGCACCTCACGAGAAACCACCAGCGGTCACTATTGAACGCACAAATGTTTTCGTTGCTTTCAAACAAAGAGAGTTTCCATGCTCTGTTGCATGCACAGATATTACGCTGAATGCAGAAACTAAAGAAATTCTAAATAATTGCTTAATAAATCATAGCAACAAATAAAGACAGGCAGACAGACAGACATAATGACAGACAGACAGACATACAGCCTAGGCAGGCAGACAGACAGGCACATAGATAGATAGATAGATAGATAGGTAGATAGTTAGATAGATAGATAGATAGATAGATGGATAGATAGATAGATAGATAGATAGATAGACAGACAGACAGACAGATAGATAGATAGATAGATAGATAGATAGATAGATAGATAGATAGATAGATAGATAGATAGATAGATAGATAGATAGATAGATAGATAGATAGATAGATAGATAGATAGATAGATAGATAGATAGATAGATAGACAATGAAGCTTACACCATCATAATAATAGCAAACAGCTCCTCATAACGATTCAGTGATTCACAGATCATTAAAGACGGAAATTTCCGGCATATGGTAAAGTCAACTTTTTTTGTTTATTTTAAACGTTTTTTTTTTCGGAGGGAGGGAGTTCATTTATGTTTTCATTATCTATTGTTTATAAATTTACGGAACTGGAAGAGTATCCATAATCTCAAACTTTGATCGTGTCCTTTCGTTTTGTCTTGAGTTCCGAAACATCTTTGCAACCATCATGTCCGCTTTGCACCCTGTCAGGTGCCTAGTGAAGGGATCGAGGCAAAAAATAAAATCGATGGTTTCATGGTTTTCATCTATTTGGCAATAACATAAACAGGTGTTAGGCAATCTGGAACTTCCAAAAATGCATACGCTACAGACATAATCAGTGTAACTATATGGAAGTATGCCAGTTACCTTTGGCAGTTTCAACGTGGCTTTCGAATTCCCTCATGGAAATTTAGAACACCGTCATGGCAAGTATGCCCCTTGTTTTATTATTATTATTATTATTATTATTATTATTATTATTATTATTATTATTATTATTATTATTATTATTATTATTATTATTATTATTATTATTGGTTTTAACATATTTTATTTCAAGAAACAATTGGTCAACAGGCACAGTGCCGATATAAAGACCTATGTCCAAGCAGTGACGATACAGACATGGAAGTGTTGAGTTGGTACATCACATTACGTACAGTCAGGAGAAGATGAGAGGGAAAAAGAAAGAGAAGACTACTGGGCTAGTACAGTAATAAGTATAATCTACCACACCTTAGTCTAGCGATGGGATATACAGTCACGTAGCAGATCGAAAATTTAAAGTAGCTAATCTTTAAATCTTTCAGTCGATTTGATATAACTGTGAAAGGATCGAAAAATTTCGTACTTGACGCTCTTGTTTTTGTTTTTGCCACTTGTGCCAAATAATAGGGTTTTCAGATTGAAGGCTGCGAGGGGAGTAATTTCAGTTTGGAGTTGGTCCCTTTGTGTAGCATAATTACTACATTGGAAAAAGTGGTGGAAATTATCTTCAGCAGAATATCCGCAGGAACATAATGGTGAAGTCAACAAACCCATCTTGTATAAGTCTGAATTCAACTGGGTGAAACCTATTCTCATTCTGGCATGGGTTCTGCTGGTCTTCTTTTCCCGAAAGTAAAATAAGTTGTTCCTTTTAGGTTTGTTGTTGTTTAATTTGCTTTTAAATTCGTCAATATTTTCAGAGTGTTTTGTTGCTTTCGGAAGAAGATTCCATTTTCTAATCATAGACCGGAAGAAAGAGTTACAGTGCACGTTTTTCTTAGCAGGAAGAGAAGTAACAGCCTGCCTTGACTATTTCTGCCACTGGTTGGCTGAGGGACAAATTTACAGAGATTATCGGGTGCAAGTCCGTTTACTATTTTATACATGAGAACTAATTTTTGTTTGCGCCGCCTTTCTGATAGGGTTTTCCAGGCTGTTTCTTCATATGTTTTACGATGGCTTGTACGACTCATTGCTCATGTTACCACCAGGGCTGCTTCTAGTTGCATACTTTCAAGTAGAACTTTGTCCGCCTGTATGCACCCATCCCAGACCACGCTGGCATATTCCAAACATGGTAGTGCAAAAGAGAAATAAAGAGATTCTAGTGCACGTCTGTTCAATTTGTACTGTAAACTTTTGAGGGCACCTACCAGTTTCCTTGAATTAGTGGCGATCGAGTTTATATGCGTTGACCAAAAAATGTCAGATGAAAGTATGAGTCCCAAATGTTTGTGCTGTTCTACACATTCGATGCTCGTTTGTTGGAACTTTAAACTTTGATCTGCGGGATTCCTCTTGGTAGTAATTAGTGGTGTTTTTGTTTTTGCAGGATTGAAAGTGACTAGCCATTGATTTGCTCAATCTGACATTGACGAAAGAGCTTGATTAAGAGTGTTTGCCCCTTCAGTTGGGTCATCCACTTTAATGTTTAAAGTACTATCGTCCGCAAAGAGACGTACTTCAGCTCTAACGATATCTACGATATCATTGACATAAATAAAAAACATGAGTGGGCCTATCACAGAACCCTGTGGACCACCTGCCTCGATGCCACCCCCAGCGGACGCTTCACCTTGGATAACAACACGCTAACGCCGATCAAAAAGATAATTTTCCATCCATTGTAATACATTCCCACGGATATCACAAAAGCATTAAACAAAGTCTATCACCTAGGTTTGACCAATAAATTAAAGAAGGCAGGGATCAACACCAACTTTTGCTTCTGAATTTGCCCTCGTTTACACTTCTGCATTGTTTGTTGTATTCCTCCTCAGCTGACCGCAAATCGCTTATATAAGCGTTGCGCAAGTCGCGAAAGTATCTCCAAATATGTGGCTTTTCATTTGAAGCCTTTGCTCTCCGATGAATTCTATCTACTTTCCGCTTGTAAGTACGTAGTTTTGAAGAGAATCATGGTGCGTCATTCGCACGGATCGTCACATTCCTATTAGGTATACAACCTTGTGCAACAGTAAAAAATAGCACGGTCCAATTATTACAACCCATGTCAACGCTGTCAGTATCGAAGCAATTATCCCAATCGGCCTTATGTAATCTTTCTCGAAAATAATCAAAATCGGCTTTGGAATATTTGCAGATATGTCTTTCAAAACAATTAGCTTTTGAACTCGAAAAAGCAAAGTTGCTGCGACTGTGCAGTGGTCACTTTGTCCCATAGGTGGCAACACAGTCGTTGATATAACGAACCGAGGCATGTTGCTAATTATTTGATCCAGACAACATGACCCCCGCTCTGTTATCCTAGTTAGTTCTGAAATATGATGTTTTAGATTATTGTGCAGGACAAAGTTACGAAGTTTCTTACCATGTCCTGTTTTGGATTCCGCATTCAAATCGCCAACTATAATAAAATTAGTACAATCCGTATTATTAGTAACATGATCGAAGTTCAGTTGGAGGTCGTCCCAAAATGACACGTCCGAATTTGGAGGTCGGTTAAACAACTGGTACCAAAAATTTATTATTATGTAACCGAATCTCCACCCACATTACCTCAAGGTTTGGACTTTCCAAATCGAGGCGTCGTTTACCGACCAGGGCGTGAGAAACATAGACTGCAACCTCTCCACCAATCCCACCAACACGACCACGGCGCATAATAGAGTGGAAACCGGGTATACTGAGACCATCGCTGTCCTGATCAGACGTAAGAAAAGTTTCCGACAGCGCTATACTGTCAAAGGACTCTGCTAAGGAAGTTTTACTATCGGAAAGTTTGTCTCTTGAAAAACTGCGGATGTTAGCATGGCAGATATTCAAATCTCCGATTTGGTTTCCTGGACCTGGTTTGGGTGCAAATCCCCGGACAAAGCTATCAGTAAAAGGGTGTAAAGTGACAAAAACCATCTATGTAGTTATCCAATAGAGCATGAAATCTCACAGTAACGAAAACTTGCTCTAGTGCTATATGGCAGAATAATCCCTGATGCCTGATATTATTATTATACGTACGCAACTGGTACGCAGAAAACATCGAGTACAATACAAAAAGAATGCATGTTCAAGTAAACAGTATAAAGAAATAAAGGTAGAAATGTCAGTCCATAATTATGTATCCATCAAAAAGCAAAAACAAAAAAAACAAAAACAAAAAAAACAAAAACAAAAAAAAACAACCAACCAACCAAACAAACAAAACAAAAAAACAAAAACAAAAACAAAAACAAAAAAACAAACAAAAACAAAAAAACAAAAAACAAAAAAAAAAAAAAAAAAAGAAACCAAACAAAAAAACAAAACAAAACAAAACAAAACAAAAACCACACACACAAAGGTTCAGTTTATCTCTGGACCGCATCTACAATTTCCTTCCTTGTAAATATGGTTTGTAGTCCTCCATCACGTGCCTGGCAAACCCGGCGGAGCAACTTGGCAAATTGAGCAACTTCAATTTTGTTGCCCTCTAAAACACTATGTGACTGTATTTGTTTAAGGCATCGGGCATAATTTGGAGGTAAATTATATTTATCTATGGTATAAGTACGGGAAATCACATTTAGGGAATTACAGACATTTGAACAGCTTCCATCTCTGGCAAGTAGACCACATGTACTAACCAATGAATTGACACTAGTTAAGACTTTACAATAGAATTTGATAAAACGCCCGTGAAGCTGTACTTCAACAGGTAAATCTTCACATGTACAAGACAATAAATTGTTCTGACACCTGAAAGGTATTCTCCATACGAATTGTATGGCCTTCCGCCATGCTGTGTAGAAATATTTCACATCTTTGTGGAAGAAATTCCAAAGGTGACAGCCGTATAAAGGCATGCAGTAAGTTTTAAAGAGTTAATATCTGACATCCAAGAATGTTTTGCTGAATTGTGCCATTATCATATTGACCCCTGAATTTAGTTTGTGAACTGACTTTTGGATATTTTCATAAGTTGCTTTAGCACCAAAAAAATCACCTAAATGTTTATATTGATTTATTTTAGTTATAGGAATTCCATCGGTATATAAACTGACATTCTGGTGATTTCACCATGAACAATATGTTCTGACTTCTTCGGTTTGAACGTTACATGATTTTCTTTTGCAAGTTCATCACAAACTTTCGACATTTTAGACATACTTAATACAGTTGGAGCAAGTAACACCAAATCAATCGCATATGCCAGAGCACCTGCAAATAAATGTCCAACATGACACCCAAATCCCAAAGCTTTCAAACGTGCGAGTAATTCGTCTAAGTACTTGCCGAATAAGAGTGGCGATAGAACTCCGCCTTATTTAATCCCATTACAAAAGGCCTAGATGTTTTTGAATCCCAAGCAACCGACATACTCTGCTTGACATATTCATAAGTAGTCGTACAACACACGGACATATGCCTTTCTTTAATAGGAGGGAAAGCAATTTGACATACTCAACTTGGTCTAATGTCTTTGTAGCATCCACAAACACCATTTGTAAACTAGACCTGTGTGAATTATAATATGGAATACACTCAGATAGCTTTAACAATTAAAATTGCGGTGAATATTCTCTTTGGTATTTCAAACGGTTTAAAGGGCAATAGGTACTCGACAACAACAATTAATAAGCTGCTTATTTTCACTTCTGATGCCCGTGATTACGTCATATTTCGTACATGAAAGTCAACCGTTTCTCTCCAACACAGTATCCATGCATTTTTCTTTATAAGTCGCCTTTTAAATTGTCTAACAAATGGACAATTGAGAGTAGACAATATGAGTACTCCAACTATGAGGATTTATTGCTCATTGTAGATGGACAGTCCTCAACAAAACCAGATACATGACGAAGATGTCCGCACAACAATCCATGACATCCAGGCGCCCGGCAACACCACTGCTGATACAATAAAAGTATATAACGCACGGGCTGACCAGTACGAACAGGTGCGTAGACATTACCTCCCTGTCCCTTCAGGAGAAAAATTTGATGTACAAAACTGTCACCAATGCGGAACCATGATGCCTTCTTGCTTTCAGAAAGCAGGCAAATACAACCGTTCACTTTCCACCGCCTTATGCCCAGGTGCTGAAATTCGAGCATTTCTTAGAGATTTGAGATTTATAAGGGCATTTTAACTTTCTCAGCGGATGTGAGAAGCTAAAGTTGACCTCATTATAATCAATTTATTAATGTTTTAATTATTGAATAAGTATAAACATATTTTATTTTATGTTTGAATTGTTGCTTTATATTTGTAAGTCCATTTAATCTTGAGGATTTTTGTCGTCTAAATATAAGATAAGTGACAGAAACAACGTCTCAGTGGATACTATTCATGACATTAGACATTTATGTGGTATGGTAATTTTTGTTGCATTTATTGAATAGGCGTCCACTATTGACATAGAAAATGTAAGCAGATTTTTTTTCACCACAAATACAAAGTGGGTGGGTTAGCAAACGGGGGAGGGGCAGAGAGAGAGAGAGAGAGAGAGAGAGAGAGAGAGAGAGAGAGAGAGAGAGAGAGGGCGGTGAGGGGAGGAAGAGGGAGAGGGAGAGAGAGGTAGAGAGGTCACGCTTTGCACATAATCTAGCATTACGATGTTTGGAAGCCACTTATAAGTAGTGCTCTGTCATACAAGGACATACAAGTGTGCAGAAGAGACCACAGTATTGCCTGAACAAAATTAAGAGTAACCGTGCAAAAATTGCAAATTGAAAAAAGGCAGACATTAAAGACGAGTGATCCGCAGAATGAACAGCATCTGCATCAAGTATTGTTGGAAAATATGGATGATGAACAACACTTTCTGCTCGAATGTCCTAAGCTCGATAATATCCTTAGTGATTTACTAACACTTTACACTTGATCCAAACAGATACTGAGGCGTATCAACGGGAAGTAGTTTGTTCAAACTATTTTGTGGGATTTTGAACAAGAGATTAAAAATATTTATAGACCAGAACGGAAAACATTATTATCAAATTGGTTAATTAATGGGTTCCTGGACCAGTGATCACATACGGGTATTAAAAACCGTCATCGATAAATATACAAGTTATGTCGAAATGGCAAACATTTGTATGCGAGCTTTATTAATTTTAAAGAGGCATTCGATAGAGATTGGTACGGTGGACTAGTCTTTTCAGTACTTATAACAACATAACTGACTATACGTATAAAATAAAAGTAGGGCATTTATAACAGAGGTTCGATGCAGTTAAAATGTTCATATGATATCCCTGATCAAATCTTATTAATGACGGTGTTAGACAAGATTGCCCTCTCAGCCCTACGTTTTTTAATATTTATAAAAGCAATCTT
This sequence comes from Hermodice carunculata, assembly GCA_964020975.1. Taxonomy (NCBI): domain Eukaryota; kingdom Metazoa; phylum Annelida; class Polychaeta; order Eunicida; family Amphinomidae; genus Hermodice; species Hermodice carunculata. The sequence continues at coordinate 45,681,974 of OZ026629.1, read as the reverse complement.
ACGAAATTTTCGATGATAATTGTAACGCCGTTACCATATGTAAAAGAAATGATAATCGTTTGCTGTACGCCGACGACTTAATAACTCTCCCGCGGCCAAACGTGGGTTACACAATAGTCGTGAAAAATACATTGTTGCTCCAAGGATTGGATAGTTAATTTCAAAGTCCTACAATGAAAAGTTATGATCACCGTTTTAATTGGGAGAAAACACTTGAAATTATGCATAGATATTCTTATTTTGGCATAGAAATACGTGATATAGGGTTATTTATAACCAACGTAAATCCGGGCGATAAAGCCATGGAATCTCTTGATCCATAAAAATGTATCTTGATACGAAAGTAGATACCCAAACATCATTTCTTCTGTTAAAAAAAACCTGATTACCCTATCCCTCTCCATGCATGTACAACATGGCGTTCATACGCAGTGCCATTAAATAAACTGTTATCAGACAGTGGGATTGCTGTTTATTGCAAATCTTCTTGCAGAACAAAAACAAAAAAAATAAAAAAGAAGATTTGCTTAAAAGCAAATCTGTCTTTGTGCTTTCAAAAGTTGTAAATATTAAATGCTACGAATTTTGTCGTTTGGTACTTCACATTCAATTAAGCTTATGGCTGGAGGAAAATTTCAAAGTCCAAATGACCTTGACATTTGCCCTTTTCAGGTCACATGTAAATTGCAAATATGTACAGTGTAGCAATACCCACAATTTAAGTCCAACATGAACCAAATCAGATGAAAATTGACTAAGTTATGGCAAGATGAAACTTTCAAAGGGCCAAATGACCTTGACCTTTGCCCTTTGGACGTTACATGTTCTTACAAAAATGTGCAGTGTTGCGATACCTACAATTTAAGCCCAGCATGAACCAAATCAGATGAAAATTGACCAAGTTATAGCCAGATGAAAATTTCAAAGGGCTGAATGACCTTGACCTTTGACATTTAAAGGTTATATATTAATTACAAAAATGTGCACTGTTGCATTCCTACAATTTGAGTCCAAATGATTAGAATTGGATGGAAACTGGCTCAGTCATGGCTGGATGAAAATTGCAAGGGTCCAAATGACCTTGACTTTTGCCCTCTTGAGGTCACATGTAAATTATAAAAACGCGTAGTGTTACAATAGCTACAATCTGAGTGCGACATGATCAAAATTGGATAAAAATTTACCTATTTCCGGCTAGATAAAAACTTTAAAGGTCCAATTGACCTTGACCTTTGACCTTCAGAGGTCGCATGTACATGACAAAAATGTTAAGTGTTACAATAGCTACAATTTGAGCCCAACATGATCAAAATTGAATAACAATTGACTGAGTTAGAGATAAATGAAACTTTAAAAAGTCCAAATGACCTAGATCTTTTACCTTGAGATGTCACATGTAAATTACAAAAATGTTACAGCTTAAGCCCAACATGATCAAAATTGGATGAAAATTGAATGAGTTATGGTTAGAAGAAAATTTCGAAGGTCCAAATGACCTTAATCTTTCACCTTTAGAGGTCACATATAAATTACAAAAATGCATAATGTTACAAGCATATTAATTGAAGTTGGATTGGTTTCCTGTGCCTATAATAGTTTTGGAGATATACAAGATTTAAATTTTCAAATGGCCCTAATTTGCATAATTTTTAATATTGTTAAATCTCTTGACAAAAACTCAAGACTTCATGTATGGAAATATGATCATGCCAAGTTTGGAGTCTCTACGTATAATACTTTTCAAATGAAATGTCGGTGAAAGAAAGAAAGAAATAAAGAAAGAAATAAAGAAAGACAGGAAGAAAGGAAGAAAGAAAGAAAGAAAGAAAGAAGAAAGAAAGAATTCCTAGAAAAACAATATGTTTGTGTTGGCACACAGACATTAAAAAATAAAATAAAAAAAAAAAAAAAAAAAAACCAAACCCAAAACATAATTTTATCAATAAGATGATGTCTAGGGTTTCAAAAGAAGACTTCAAATGTAGCTGTTGGGAGTGAATTAGGAGAATGTCCACTGAGCATGTAAATATTGAATATGCAACAACCAGTTGAGAATAGTTCACATGAATCCTAATTTTGTACTTCATGATTGCACTTTGTATACTCATACCGATAAATGTCAATGGATATCTTTGCAAATTGTGTTTCACCAGATGGGTTTTAAAATACATATTAAATCTTAAATTTCCTTCTGATATCTTTCAAAAGAGATTCAAAATATTGCAATAGTCAATGGAAAACCGACATGCCAAATAGTGCACAAGGCAGTCAATAGAGAACGAATACAAATTTATGGCAGACTTTAATTTAGAGATAGCTTATCATTAACTTCGATAATTTGACTCGAAAGAATGTAAGACATTTTACAAGAAGTGCTCGTAACGTTAAAACAGAAACAGGTAGACATAGGCGATGCCATAAAATTCCAATCGAAGAAAGAAAATGAGAAGATTGTAACGCAACAGATGATTAAAAATTAAACCATACCAACTGAAAGCCCATAGGTATTTTCCTGTTAACCTTTACTGGTAACCTTGGGCCATTGATGCACCATTAAGAAGGTGTAAGCCAATGTATGAAAACTGCTGACTCGTTAGAAAAATGCAACAAGGCTTTGACCTTGACGTTCAAGCTCAAGGTTACATGTTATTATATGGGGAAAATTTCCCAGACCCATAGATTATCTGTATCAAATTAGGAGGCAATAGGTCAAGAGTGGACAGAAATATAAGGAAAATAAAATACACGGCGGCGTCGGAAACGACGGACGACGGGACTAAACACTATATACACCCACACCCCCCTTTACGGGGGAAGCATCATGATCCTTTTGATTAAAAGGCAACGAATATATACTTGTAGATATTTTTGGGTGAGGTTGCATCGTGTCATCACTCTTGCAGTCCAGGACTGACATTTGGTACAGATTGCTGCAAATCGTAATAAGACTTTTACTGTCCAACCATAAATATGATATATCATTATGTATGTTTTATTCAGTCTTTTCTATTGCCCCCCCCTCCCACACATCCCCTGTTCCATGCCTATGAAGCGTCAGTGCCTTTGTTTCATATTCCTGTTTCTTAATAGATATCAGACGCTCTTTTTGGCTACCTCTATTGCACTGTGTTCATCAACTTATGTTGTATTCACAGCACATCCTTTCGCTTGGGTACAAAGCACCCAAAATTGCAGCCGACTACCTGGCTCAACAGAAACTACCCAAAGATGCACGTATACTGGATATCGCAGCTGGCACCGGCTTGTGCGCAGAAGCGGTGAGTATAAACACCCGTCAAGGGCCTGTGCAAACAACCGTCAAGCATCCATAAACAAAAATTAAAGTCAACTAGAAAAGATTTGCTCCACAGAAAATCTCTCAGGGTAGCTTCAAAATGAGAAGTTTGAAATGCTACACTTTACCATTGTTCAACATAATTTGAATAGTGTGTATTACCCTCATTTGCATCAATCAAAATGCAATCACTTTGGTTTTTGGTTCATTGGATGTGGCCATATTACAAACTTTTAAACTGAAGTTTGAATGGCACCACTATCTATAATAATTTGAAGCTATTCAAGATCTTAATTTTGTATTTTTGTCAAATTTGCATAAATTCAAATCCTACAACTTTGCTTCATAGTTCATTGGATAAGCTTATGCCACTAACCCATAAATGGAAGTGAAAAGGCACCTCTATCTATAAAAGTTTGGAAGCTATTAGACATTTACTTTTTGTAAATTAACCTAATTTGCATAAATCAAAATCCTACAACTTTGGTTCATGGTTCATTGGATGCAATTTTCCCACAAACCTACAAATTGAAGTTGGAATCTTTTCTCTATCTATAGTAGTTTTGGGGATATTCTACTTTTAAATTTTTCAATGCCCTTGATTAGCATAATTTATTTCTTTCAACACCCCTGATTAGCATAATTTAAAATTCTACAACTTCCATTTAGTGTCCATGAAATTGGTAGGTGTCACACTCCTACACATGCATGTTGAAATTTGTTTCTATCTGCAGTAGATTGGAAAATAGGGAGCTTAAAATTTTTAATTGCTCCTAACTTGGATAATTTTAAACATCATTAATATTCCAAACGATATACACAATTTCACTGATAGGTCAGTCACCATGGCAAGTTTGGTAGTTTTCGGAATAATTATGTCCGAAAAAACTCCAAACAAATTTGGTCGTAAAGAAAAAAAAAAATTTGGAAAACAAAATATCTGGGTTCGCACCCAGATATAATTGGTTATTGGATGTCACCATCAACTTATCTGCATAAATATTGGTTGTCCGGTGAGTAATGAAATTTTGCACCACAACTCTTAAGATAGGCCATTGACACAGCTACTTAAAACAAATTGATATCTCAATCATAACTGATCAGCTTGGATTTGTAAGGTCGCCAGGCGAGCGAAAGGACTCCTCCACAGGAACTTAACCTGACACACAAGCTGTGCGGGCTGGTACTCAAAACAGGTGGGATATATTTCTGTGCAAAGTAAATGTATGGCCTAATTGGTTGCACACCTGTATTAATATTTTTACTGCTGCGTAACACAAGCTTAAACTGCACCAATTAAACTAGAACCACTATGAATGGCGACATCTATTCTCCCCATCACATAGTCCACTCTTTATGTGAAAAGTGTGGATTATCTTCTTCCTTCACTAATAAATAACAAGTGAAGTGAACACATTATAAACACTTTTCGCACAATGGCATTGCATATCACTTTCTATGACAAGCATGAATCATGAAAAAGAGTAAGTGAATTTAATTCCAAAAATTGATTGCTTTGAACCTGCAATAGGTTTGTTGTAGCCTTCACTCTCTTCATTATGACACATACCCCTTTGAAATAATAACTGTTGAGTGGGAATGCTGACTAATTAACTTTGTAACATGGATGGTAGGAACAGACCAACAGGGAGCCGGAAAAAGAGTTGATTATATCACATAATGAACACTTTTCACACAATAGCATTGCTAGTTTTGTGCAGTGCAGCATGACCTACAGCCAGTGTGTTTCAGAAACAGTTGTTGTTGACATCTTCCCCTGAACAGCGCAAACTAAGGTATTGTTCCAGCAGGATCTGTGCAGATGACCACAGGTCTGTGAATAGTACAAACGTGTGTTCCTAGAACTTTTTAAGTCGTCTGTCATATCTAGTATGATATCACTGTCGGCATAATGTAAGTTGATATACATGACTCATTTTACGACACTTAATCAGTGTCCATGCCATGTATGAACCCTGAAAAAAGTGAATTAAATTCCAAAAATGTATTGCCTTTTTACCTGCTACAGGTTTCTTGTAGCGTGCACTCTCGTCATCATGACACGTACTCTGAAAAATGAATTGTTGAGTGAGAATACTGCCCAACTCACTTAAATCTGTCATTTTGGCTTCAACCACCTGCTCTTCCTACTGCCATATTGGTAAGTGGAAAATACATGAGCAAGCAGTCAAACTTGACTGTGCATGTGACAATGCACGTAAGTATCAAAGTACACCATGCACAAAAGGCAGGGAGAAAATGTCGTGCAGCAAGGAATATCTTCGTCAGTTCCTACCACCTTGTTACAAGTCATTGATAACATGTCACGATGACCATTATGCCATCACAATCAACTCGGTCTTCGACCTTATTGATTATGTGGCACAATGGTCATGTGACATGTTATAACTATCACTTACAAAGCACAAGGCCCTCTTTTCTTTTGTTGGCGGCAACTTTAAAATGTTTTAATGTTGGAGCTACTGCACGTTTTAAGTGCGAGCTCATCGGCACTCTTAATTCCCGCCCACCAAAGAGACCACATGGAAGAAACAGGTAAGCTCTGAACCAAATCTGCACGCAGGTATCCTGAAAAAAACGGCCAAAACAATGAAAGATTTAGACCAAGGCGAACATCAATCTCGGTGCACTGTGCACCCACCCATTAACAGTCACGTGGGCATTTATATGGGCACAGGCACCGCGAAAACCGAAAGCATTACAATTATAATGAAATACTCTGTTCAAGAGTCCAGAAGAAGCCCCTAACCTGAACACCCTGGTTTCCCAGAATTTTTTGTTTTCTTCTGTGGTGACTGGCTGTGCGTGGATAACATGTACCCCTATTCCCTGTGAAGCGAAAGTCTTCGTTTGGGTTAAAAAGTTGACTTCAGGTCTGCCGTTCGCATGCAGATGACACGGTAATGCACACATTATTTGAAAAAGTGAACCTGGAGGGTACGGCTTTCCGTCCTTTCTTTTTGCCTCCTGCACAAAGAAACAAGGCCAATCAATGGGCCATTTGGTCCATGGATATTTTTGTGACATCCTCAGAAATGGGATAACGATCCGACTGTTTTGTCTCAGGCAATGAGTGTCTCGTTTTTCCTCACTGCAAATCGACACCAATGCGCCAGTTATTGGTATTTTGTGTGTTTTACGGGACGGCATGCATGTAAATTTTTTCTAACTCTGATGCACTCATAGGCTCGTCAAAGCGTGGCGCTGTGGACGCAAGGAGCTCCCTCGTAGATGTAACTGGCGAAGTGTCACCTTTTTTGGGCTGGCCCCAACGTGGAATAAATCTTGAGTTAGGATATCTTTTAGGCCCTCCGGCAGAAACTCCAGGACAAACAGAAGATTCTCCTCCTCGCCCAAACTGAAAGCGTCCGACGGGTCCGACATAATTTTTCGAATTGCAAACGTGTGCAGGCAGAATAAACACCCTGTTGTCAAAATTAGCATGGTTATCGCTTTGACAGGGAAGTGTACACGTGTGTTAAACTGTATCGCGTGCACGGCAGAACCCACATAAGATACGAGCCAATCAGTGGTGCATTTTAAGTCGGTTATAAGGCAAGGGAGACGTCAAAACACATTAAAATGTTTTAACGTCCCACCTTGCCTTATAACCGATACTAAATAGGTAATTGTTGCTTCCACCATCTGGTCTTTGTATTGCCACATTGGAAAATACATGAACCCGGGAACATGAACAAGCAGTCAAACTTGTTTGTGCATGTGGCAACTTACGTATTCGGCAAACTACACCAAAAAAGGAGGGGAAAATGTCGTGCACCAAGGAATATCTTGGTCGGTTCCTACCACCCTTGTTACAAGTCTTGTATAACATGAAAAATGACCATTATGGCATCATAATCAAATTGGTCTTCGACCTCGTTGATTATGTGGCATAATGGTCATGTGACATGTCACTATCAAGTAAATGTTACCAACAGTTGCTCAGCAAAGAGGATACCGTGTAATGGTTTTAGTGGATGGGATATGTGATATGGTATAGGCTACAGAACACTTCAACGCTGGCTTCACCACGCCAATGAGGAGACCATATCTTTTCATTCTAATAATCAAATTCCAAAGCATGCTTGAGAATGGATTAATCAGCATCTGATATTACTTCTCATTGAATAATACTAAAACAATTATTTTAGAGCCAATCATATCTAAGATACCAAGCAAGCTTTCAGCCAATCAGAAAGTTGGTGTGCAAATTATTATGTTGTTTTATGGCTAAGACAACAACAAATTGATAAGTGCCTCTGTTATGCAGGGTATTATGGTCTGGTATTTATCTAACATGCCCGATCTCTATGAAGAGTAGCAAATGCCGTGTAACAAAATATATGACTTGTATTTAGATATTTTGCAATCAATTTTGATTAATGGCGATTTTGGCAATACCATGTAACATAATATATGACTTGTATTTAAATACCTTGTAATCAATTTTGATAAACTGCGATATTGGCTAGACCCATATCTTGTGTAACTTGTCAATTTGTCTGGCTGCCTGACAGACCAATATATATTCTTATATAATTTTCATATACGGACCTGTGAACTGTTTCGATCTGTCTGTCTGTCTGTCTGTCTGTCTGTCTGTCTGTGTGTGTGTGTCTCTCTCTCTCTCTCTCTCTCTCTCTCTCTCTCTCTCTCTCTCTCTCTCTATATATATATATATATCAACAGCCACGGCGGCGCCTAACTGTATAATAATTACAGTTCAATTTGTAAATTCAACACCACGAGTACAAAGTGTACGACGGTTATAGGAAAAGGCACAGCCGACAAAGCTGTGTCCGTTTGATAAAAACACCGGTCCACCTGCTGATGTCCCACAAGAAAAGCCAAAAAGAAAGACACGAGGGAATGACCCTTGTTTTGGGACCTTCTTTGGAGGTGCAGGAGTACACCATACCCCCCCCCCTTTTTTTTTTTCTCTTGAACTGTATTATATATTATGCATTATTCTTACATATGACTGTTCTACATACAACATGTGTATTTCATCCTTGCCCAAGCTTTGGGTTTCCACACTTTTTACCAATGTGTCGCTTCTTGAGATTTTTATTGCGTTTTTTCCTGCTTGGTGTAGTTAATAAATGACCACGGGTATACCAACCTAGAGGCTTTGGACGCTGCACAAGATATGCTTGACATAAGTGATGCCAAGAAGATCTATCGACAATTACACTGTCTGTTGATTGGTGATGGGAACAAGTTACCCTTTGCTGACAGTAAGTTTTCCTTTATGTATAATAAAGAATCAAAATCAAAATCAGTACATTACAAATTAATGGAAATCTAGTTCCATCGAGAAATCAGATATGCCCCATTCATACACACTGGTTCTGTGGTGACTAACACAAAGGTATATATAATACTTTATTTACAACTATACATTCTCAACAGCTTGTAAATTTGAGACATATGAATGAGACTGCGCCAATGATCCTCAGCGTCAATGTTGAGACATTGCCGTTGTTCGTAAGACACAAATTTATAATTGTAAAAGATGACCTATGAGAAACAACCGACCTTAATGCACTCCGCTCACTAACCAGTTAAAGATGGAGGAATCGACAGGCGCTATCCAGATGCACTATGCCCTTGACTTTGTGGCGAACGATAAAAGTCCGTATGTCCAAACCTGAACAATTTGAAATTAAGAATTGTGGGAACTCTAAGCATGCACCTGTGTGAGTGTTAAGTACACATTGCAAGATAAACAGCAATAAAGTACTAGAAACTATATCGGCAATTTATCAGCTTCCAGCAAATATATACATTATATCGAAATAAATTAATTGTATCTGATTAAAAGTAGATCATGTAATGCAGGCCAAGCTGCGTGAAAAAATGACTAATACACTCGTGGACTAGGATCTACTACCTAATCTTGTACATCAGAAGACTAGTATTTACTGTAACATGAATATAAGCAAAGTGACGAAAAGCATAAGAAAAAGAAGAAAAGGGAGAAGAGGAGGAGGAGGAGGAGGAGGAGGAGGAGGAGGAGGAGGAGGAGGAGGAGGAGGAGGAGGAGGAGGAGGAGGAGAAGCAGAAGCAGAAGCAGAAGCAGAAGAATAAGATTGGATAGCAAATGGATGCTAAAAACCAAAGACCTCCGAGCGAGGAAGCCTAGCTCTGCCTCATAGACCTTTCGATAGTTTTAAGCTGGACTGCTGTACAATTGTATCTAGTGACCTGCTATTAACATAATCAGAGAATAAATCCCACGGATCATGGACAAGTAAGATGCTCATATGAGAGCTAAGAACAGATAAATGCCTTCGCATTACGTCTTATTATGCATTCTTATATTTGTATCTAGAACCAAATTTATTCACATAAACTGGAGTAAAGAGGATTCAAAGATGTACTTTTGATCAAATATTTCTACAAATTTTGCTGTAAATATCCAGGGATTGTGAGAAAGCTTGACTTCAATAATGTTGGAGATTTTAGACTTGCCTGTTTTGCTACTTAATTTTGTCTTTCGGCATTTCGCTGTTTTAATATTCACCTTTCAGACATTTTAGGCTTGCATTTTTTCTGCCAGGTTAAACCCCCAGGGACTATCGGTAGCTATACGACATTTACAAGCTTGGCTAATCGTACTTAGAATCTGGTTAAGACAAAAATAAATGGATAACGTTTTTTTGATTTAAATGCTAATGACATTCATTCTTTTCTGACATGCATGAGTACACAGTTGTTCAATGTCAAAAATTACTAAAATTTGACATTGTTTACTTAAATATCACAAACGTGACCCATTTTGTTGAAACATTAACTCAAGGTTGGCAACGTAATATAGCTATAGTGTTTTGAGACTTTCGAAGTGAGGGGTAGGTGTCGTCATGGGGTTTGTTATACATTTCTGGCGCAAGATGTCCATTGTTACAGTACTTGTTAGGATTTCCCTTGGTTTATACATGTGGTCTACCTGTAACTGTTTATTTTATAATCACTGGGACTCAATCTAACGCCCCCAGTTTGTTTATACTTCAGCTATACACTGATAGGTTGTTAGACTAAGGTAAGCTTTTCATCTAGAAAGGATACATATTGGTTCATGAGTAAGTCAAATTATTCTCTTCTGAACATGCCCTTTATAAATTTAGCAATTATGTTTGGTGTGACAGGTATTATTAATTCATATTAAACTCTTCATTGGTAAGCGAAGCTTCACTTATTTAGCTAATGCATCGTTTGACACGTTCATATATTTTTTCTTTATTATGTGGCCTGTCTTTGCTGATTATTTCGCTTGAACAAGGAGCCGCTACTTAGAATGACATGTACGGGTACAGGCTCCGAAACAAGTTCTGGGTAGTTACCCGCTGAAGACCCTTTTATATATTTGGGCTTATGCAGCCTGTGTCAACATTCTACAGAAGAACGCATGCAATATGGACAATAGTACTTCGATATATACATAGGTTTGACAGTGACTGGTTAGCTTGTGTAGTGGGAACAGTTCGAACTGCAGATTAGGGTAACGAGTACCAGAGTGCGGTCCAACTTGAAATCTCTGTAGCAAAATCTAGATTACCTGGAACATTTTCCTAACTTCTTCACATGAGAAACAGTTATTTTGGATAAATCCTGTAGCATGTTTTAACAACTGTGGAGCTAAATTTTGCTACAATGCTTCAGTTGGACAGCCCCACTACCAGGAAGTGGTTCTGGTCGAAAACACACCAATACAAATACAAATACAAATACAAATACAAATACAAATACAAATACAAATACAAATACAAATACAAATACAAATACAAATACAAATACAAATACAAATACAAATACAAATACAAATACAAATACAAATACAAATACAAATACAAATACAAATACAAATACAAATACAAATACAAATACAAATACAAATACAAATACAAATACAAATACAAATACAAATACAAATATGTGTAAAAGCATTTGTACAAGATGTTTAAAACACATATAAGGTCGAAATTCGGGTAGCATTTGCTAACATAAATATTTGTCATTCATTTATTGGCAGACACGTATGATGCAGCGGTTATAGCTGGGTCTTTCGCGCAGGGACACATCAAGTGTGACTGCTTTGAAGAGCTAATTCGTATTATTAAACCAGGTAAATTTTTCCTTTTCTACTCAAATCTTCAATGTCTAGGACTGGTAACTTATTTGACTAATGGTATACATGTATTTATATAAATTCACGCTTTTCCATGCCGAATATAGTACAGACTTTAAGTTTTTTTATGTGTAATATGAATGGTATCGTCCTGTCACAAAGCAATTTAGGTTCCAAGTGATGTTTTTTTTTTTTTGTTTTTTGTTTTTGTTTTTGTCTGTTTTTACAATGTGACCACATAATAATATACAATCCGTATAATTGGAGTAAAGTGTATCCTGTTGTAGTGGTTCATTGATAGACTGGTGTGTTGATGTTGGCACAGGTGGATACATTGTCAATACAATTCGGGATGAGGTTCGAACGACCGTTCCAGAATACAGAAAACTGGATGCAGTGATTCAGAGTCACGAAGATAATGGGCATTGGGATACAATTCTGGAAGAAATCACTCCGCGTTACTATTTAAACAAGGACGCTAGAACCTGGGTTCACCGAATAAAATGAGACATACAAATATAGGTAATTTCGACGGAGTTGAAGAAACTGTGTAATATGATATACGCAACTCGCTCGATTATAATTTTTTATATTAAAAAGACTTAACTTTTTTAAACGTTCATAAATATGAACCATGCAAATATCTGATGGATATTAAATAAGTATAAATGTATGTAAGAATTAATATATAAAACTAAACCATGATCACAAGTTTAAATCTAAGGAAATCAATCTGATCTGGTTGACATGAGATTGTAAGTGGAAAGGACAGATGTTCCATGGGTGGAAAAAACAACATGTTATGTATTTGTGTATACTAGGCCCGGTTTCCAAATAAAAACTCCAAATAAAGTTTTACAGTTTGATTGATCACTTTTAAAAGACGAACAAAAGCCCTTACAGTACACCGTGTTTGTTTCCCGGACTTGGAGGATTATATCTTATTCATAATGACAACGATATCAGATATGTCATTCCAAGCTCTCTCTCTCTCTCTCTCTCTCTCTCTCTCTCTCTCTCTCTCTCTCTCTCTCTCTCTCTCTCTCTCTCTCTCCCTCTCTCTCTCTCTCTCTCTCTCTCTCTCTCTCTCTCTCTCTATTTAACAATGCACGGTTGATTATTCCTCTACAACTTTACTAGATATATAAATATACCAGTTACTTCTCTCTATCATCAATAATTATGTTGAATTGTTGATCAGCAAAAAATGTCTTCCAGTTTTGGCAAAATTTGCACACGTGTGGCATAAGGTCCTGCCCTTGGACCTCGTGTGTTTCTTTTATATATATATATATATATATATATATATATATATATATATATATATATATATATATATATATATATATATATATATATATATATATATATATGTATATATATATATATACATATATCAATGACACAGTGGAGCTTGTCCCGTCCAACATAAAATGCAAGCTGTTACACTGATACCTCTCTTTATCTGAGCATTGACATTGGAGTAACTGCTGCTGAATTCGTAAATTCGGATCTCGCAGATATTGACCCATGGTAAATTCGGATCTCTCAGACATGGTGTCAATGTTGGCTTTTAAACTTCATTGGTTTTAAAAACTGATCTCAATACTCATTTCTCTGAAAAATGGCCCACCTACCTACATATATTCTTTTGCGGAGTCGTATCTAGTCCACTTTGACATTGACAGTGGTCTATGACCATGACCTCTGACCTTCACAGTGACTTGTGGCATCTAGAGCAACCTCTGACCTTTACATTGAGCTCATATCATTGTTCTTGACCACTGACCTTATCTCAATACACAATTCCCTCAGGGCATGAAGATAATCTGTGTAGCATACTAATTTAATTATCTCTTATTTCACATAAATTTCAACCTGTCAACTTTTTGAAACGGCATTCAGAATTCCACTATTAGGACTATTCCCATGCAAACATTTAAGATTTCAGGTCCAGCGGTGTCCCAAGCATAGGTCACCATAAAAATCTAATGGAAAGAAGAAAAAAAAGGAAGAACTTTAGAAGAAACAATACGAGTGTGTGCACGGGGGAGGGGTGTAATAATAGTGCACAATATTGTACTTAAGTGCACTTGTATTCACTTTTGTGCAAACAATGTACCCGTTTCTACTGTACGTAGGTATTTGTAAGACATGCGTGCACGGTAGGCCAGGTTTACTAAATAAATAAATTAATAAATAAATAAATAAATAGATAGATAGATAGATAGATAGATAGATAGATAGATAAATAAATAAATAGATAGATAAATAAATAAAATTATTATTATCATCATCATCATCATTTTTATTATTATTATTATTGTTATTATTATTATTATTATTATTATTATTATTATTATTATTATTATTATTATTATTATTATTATTGCCACAAATGATGGGGACAGACAGAAGAACATCAAGATATAGGTACATCACGATGATAACGTGACTGCAAACATATATAGAATAGAAACGTGGAAGCGATAAATGCTTCCTTCATCTATTAGTAATACTTACCTCTCAATCACTCATGCAGGTTATTCCCCCACTTATCAGGTTCCCAGCCAGGTTTTCAACCTGAAAATGAATTCTGCCTGCACAATCTTATACAATAAGGGGCAGGAGAATTCAAGGAAAAGAGCAGAACGGCATGTAAGATGAACAGCTGCTCTGTTCTCTCAACCCGGCGTACCACAGAATAAGTAAAGCAGACTCACTTGACTGGTCAGGTGGTTCTTCGACTCCTGACATACTATCTAGGCCTCATGGGCCCCCACGACAGGCACACATCGGTGGTCAGATCCTGCAAGTAGAAGGAAGTGAACGTTGTGTGAGCCTTCCACCTGCATGTCCACATAATGTGGGTGATGGCAACAAGGAACTATGACGCAGAGAAAGCCCTGATGTCATGTGATCTTACCCCTTGGACCTCCAAAATATCCTCTGGCCCACCCGTGGTTCTTGGCTGAGAAGCCCACGTGTAGTTTCAATGTGACAGAGGTTTTATTCTCCAACCTCCAAATCTTGTTAAAATCCAGTGCATGGATTTCATTCCTTCTGGCCCCAGAGGCCAGCGTGAGCAAGAAAACTGACTTGTGAGCCAGCCATTTTAACTGGATCGTTTTGGGATCCTTTTCTTCAAATGTGGTCTCGTCATGGCCAAAACGACGAGGCCAGATCCTAGGTGGGCATTATATTTTTGCACACTGGTCTTTTAGCGTGGAAACCTTGGACTAACTTGGACAAATTTGGATCTGCTCCCAGTGATCAACCCAATTTCTTGCTTGTAAAGGAAGAAATGACTGTTTGGTATCCTTCGATAGTCCTTGGCATTAGCTCTTTCTCCTCAAATAAGTACAAGGGAAAATTTGCCAGATCCAAGGATGTTGTTGACCAAGGCTCCAACTGTTTCCCAGCACATGATTCAGTGAACAGTCTCCACCTTGAATCACATGTTTCCAAAAACATCTTCGAAGTTTACCTCGATTGAGGCAATGTAATTTGAGAACCCAGCCTCTTGGACATGTTGTGTGACAACCTCCAAACATGCAGATTGAGCACTGAGGGATTCCGATGAAACCAGGACATCTGAACCTGTACAAGCAATATGTCCCGGTAGACAAAGTGGAGCCTTGTGACTCAACACCAGTAGGTCAAGAGACAAATCCCATTTTAGCCACCAGAGGGCCACCATCATGACTTCCGCCTTCTCTTCCCAGATCTTTCTGACCTGAGGGATCAACTGGAGCAGATGAAAGGTGTAGCTGCACATTCCATCCCAGCATATCACCAGGGCATTCACTGCGGGCTCTCCCCACTCATCCAGTCATTGTGCAGTGGAAAGAACGGCACAGGAAGAGTGGGAAGGGGAACCTTTGTTTGACCAGTCTGGTCTGGTTGATCACCTGAGTGGTCAAATCTGGTCTGGTCATGGCTGGTAAAGATTCAGTAAACACAGTATCAGATGTTTCAGACCAGTCCAGACCTGTCCGGAAGTACTCTTTACTTCCTGGTGTGCTACGGGCAAGGGTTCATGAACTATATGAGCATGTGGGCATTTCCCATAGAAGAACTTGCAGCTCCTTCCCCAGTACCCATCACACCAGCCCTCTCCACCAAGTGACCTGGCAAACCCGACTGGTCCGGTGCCTCCCCGGTGTCCATGTTGGTCTCCTGGAAAGGCGCACCAGTCACTGCTAGACCTTGAATTTCTTGTAAGTAATTTGGGTATTGAGTCTGCTGGCTCACAGGTGTCGCAGACACAGCTGGGGCACGAGAGGGAGCTCTTGCTTGTGCAGATTGCACATAAGACTGTATGGTGGTGGCCATGAGTATTTGCATCTTGTGCATTGCATCCAGAATAGCCTTGAGTCCAGAATCAAAGGCAGGTGCCCTCTTTGCAGAAGGCTCCTTGGCCCCGTCCCCCTTTCTCTTGGGGGGGGGGAGCACCTCCTCTTCTTTGGGGTTGTCCTCTGTGGAATCAGATGCTCTATCCACAGTCTCACCTCTCCAGAGAGAGACAGATGTGGTCACCCACAGACTAGCTGGTGACTCCAGAACAGACAGGCTTTTCAGGTTTTGCGACCATTTTGCCCATTTACACGCTCATCTCAAAGAGATCCCACCTCTCCCTTGACCAACTTTTGCAGCATTGATAAGGTCATGACCTCAAACACTGCAGCATCTGCACTTTCTACAGTGCACATGGGTGTCCCACTTACTCATCAAGTGGCTGGCCACGTCCTTCTTCTGAGAAGTGGGGTTGCCTATGACCGAACTGGCAGGGACAGCTGGAGCGGATCTAATGCTCACTGGGGGTGAGAGGTTATACCCTCTCCTTCTGAGCTGTTGAATGAGGAGGTGAGATCCCTCTTGGCGTCTCTCGTGCTCCTTGTGATCTACATCCTTGTTGGCCATCTTGGTTCCCAAGGGAAAGTACCACATTTTTTAATTCAAAAGTAGGTAAAGCAGAGGGCTAGGAATCAAAGCTGCTCATTCATGTATGGCCCAAAGACTCACTACCCCCACACTTATCTGAATCCTAAAGCAAAGAGTTGCTCTGGCAGTGGAAATAGCTTAAATATGGCAATTTAAGAGGACTCCTGTAATCACCACAACAACGTGGGAGGAAGCCAGGAGAGAAACAGGTAAGCACGGGCAAACATGGGAAGTTGTGCTGGAGGCCCCTTTGGGGCTTTGTGCATATAACCACTGGTCAGCCGAAAAAGTTTCAAGATAAAAATTTAACCTAGTCCCTGAACCTGATAAACAGGGGTATAAGCTGCAAGAGTGATTGAGAGGGTAGTATTACACCACAGATATGTAAATCAGAGGTAAAGGTATGGTTGTCGGAGTGGACAGTCACAGCACAAAACTAATAAAAATGTAACACAGTAGAGTGCCCAAAAGGCCTCTGAGAGGACTGCGACTGCTGTCAACACACCAGTGCAGCAAATTACGAGTAGTTCAATCAGATGAATAGTCCAACATAGGAAATAAAATCAGTACATCACGATTATCATACTATTCTTTTCTGCATGGACATTAAGATGTATGCTACATAGGATGTCTTTGGTGCCTGAAAAATGGAGGCACATCATGCAGCACCAAAGTCTTCAGCCAGCTTTGTCTGCACAATTCCTGCAAGTCTCTTCATCGATGCATGACCTGGAAGGTAACCAGTTCCCAGCTGAATTTTATTTACTGGCTAGAAAAGAAGATTTCTTTCAAAGCGAATCTGCCTGTTTACCTACAAAGGAAAGTCGTTGCTTTGTACATTAAAATTGAAATGGGAAAAGCTACATGACAGAAAACATGAAAAAGAATGTCAAGAAAAACTGTAGCAAAATGAGATATGAAATAAATCTAGATGTTTGAACACTGTTGATAAGGCTGATGCACTTAACAATTCTTTGCTTCCCAGTGGGTAACTGGTGATCCCTCTTCAAAATTACCAGACCTTCACATTAAAACTGAAGAGAGACTTGAAAATATTGTAATAGAGGAGCATAAGGTTTATTATCTGGTGAGAAAGTTGAAAATCTGTAAAACGGGAGGCCCTGATGGTCTTCCAAATAAAGTATTGCGTCTTTTAAAACGATAAATTTACGCTCCTCACACCAGACTATTTAACTTATCTCTAAATACCATTACTTTTCCAAGTCCATGGAAAGAAGCGAACGTTTGTGCCATATTTAAAAAAATTATCCCCATTGCTAAAAAAACTATAGACCGGTGTCTCTTCTGTGTTCAATGTCCAAAGTATATGAGAACTGCATATTTAAAAGGTTATACAACTTTCTTTCTTCTAATGATCTTTTGACTCACTGAAATTCGGGGTTCAAAAAACTACATTCGACTGTACATCAACTTATTAGTATAGTCCACGAATTATGCAAAGCTAATGATCAAGGTAGAGAAGTAAGGATGGTCTTTCTGGGTGTATCAAGAGCCTTTGACCGTGTATGGCATTGTGCTCTGCTACATAAATTACGTGAACTCGGAGTCTGTGACCTTTTTTTTTTTTGCCATGGGTTAAATCATATTTAAGCTTCAGGAAGCAAAGGGTAGTACTTGAAGGTTGTTCTTCCAACTGGGTAACAATAGAATCTGGTGTCCCTCAGGATATTGGGGCCGTTGCTGTTTCTTGTTTTTATAAACTATCTAGCCGATGATTTAACTTGTAAAGCTTATCTATTTGCTGATGACACAACTTTATTTGAAATTGTTAACACATCTGAAGAAACGACTATCAGTCTGAACGAAAATTTATCTGTTGTAAAAGAATGGTGTAAGAAATGGAAAGTTGTATTTAACCCAAGTAAAACAGAAGAAATGATTGTCTCTGTTCAAAAAACGAAACCGGCTCATGACCCGTTGATATTTTTGAACGAACCTGTAAAACGTGTTCATGATCACAAACATCTTGGTGTAATTCTCTCTGCAAACTTATCCTGGGACAGCAAGGCATCGTAACGTTTGGGTTGCATCAGATATTGTTCTCCCTTATTACCATGCAATGCATTAGAAAGTATATATACGTCATTTATTCGGCCCATCCTTGAATATGCTGTACCTATTTTTGACAATTGCTCACAGAAAGGTAAGAAACAAATAGAGTCTGTCCCATGCAAAGCATCCATGTATGTATCTGGTGCGATGACAACATCTAGCCTAGTCAAAATATCAAATTGTTTGGGGTGGGCGAGTCTGGAAGATAGACGAAAAGGTATCAAGCTTGTTATGTATAATAAAATTGTTATTGGCACATGCCCTCAATACCTTCCAAGACTTAATTCCTGTACATAACACAGATAGGGTTAATTACCCGCCGAGAAACATTAATGATCACACATTTGTGCACTGGCGTAAATTGAGATTTAAGAATTCTTTCTTTCCATCAACCACTCGCCTATGGAATACACTTCCACTTCAAGTAAGGAATGCTCCATCTTTAAATACTTTTAAGACATCAGTTAAATTAATATATTTTCCATCCAGACTGAACTACATGTATCTGGTGCGATGAAAACATCTAGCCTAGTCAAAATATCAAATTGTTTGGGGTGGGCGAGTCTGGAAGATAGACGAAAATTTATCAAGCTTGTTATGCATTATAAAATTGTTATTGGCACATGCCCTCAATACCTTCAAAGACTTAATTCCTGTACATAACACAGATAGGGTTAATTACCCGCCGAGAAACATTAATGATCACACATTTGTGCACTGGCGTAAATTGAGATTTAAGAATTCTTTCCTTCCATCAACCACTCACCTGTGGAACACACTTCCACTTCAAGTAAGGGATGCTCCATTTTAAAATACTTTTAAAACATCAGTTAAATTAATATATTTTCCATCCAGACTCGCTCACTCAAGACACGGACCTCGGAAGCTCAATATTCTGTTAACTTGTCTGAGAGTTGACTTCAGTGCTCTTAATGCTCATCTTTATTCGCGAAACCTATGTGACTCTCCAGCTTGCTCTTGTGGCTTTCGGGCCGAAACTATTATTCATTATATGCTGCAGTGTCCATTTTACAACACTCATAGTCAAGTTCTTCTGACAAGGGTCCCTGGAATTCTTGCCACTGGCAACACATGTATTATTTTTGAAACTTTATGTCAAACCGAGAAAATCAATTTACTTCTATTCGGTACCTCATCTGCTACATTCCTCAGTAACTCGTCTTTGATGGACGCGTCAGGTCAATACATAATGAGTACTTTAAGATTTAAAAAGTTCTTAAGGGGAGACGACACTAATAACACTGGTTAGTCACATTGTATTTATATATTGTAGACCATAAAATTATGTCATAAGTATGCTCATGTATATATCAGCTAGTTAGTCCTTTATATTACAAATAGTATTAGCATGCTGCAGGTGGCTGACAATGACAAGGGCGGGGAAAGAACACCTGAGCTGTAGGGCGTAATGGTGGCTCCACAGTGGCAGTGTGGGCATGCCGCCATAGTGGTGACTGAGCATGTGCAATATGACAGGAAGTGTTCAGCAAGGAGGGAGTTCTTGTTTTCAAAGTATGCACGGAGATGCAGATAAGGTGGAGACCATTGAAAAAACACAACAAACAAACCATCATGCTTTTTGTGACAAAGAATTGTACTTGATTGGAACATTATTGATTTTATAGCTAGTCATGCATGGTGATAAAAAGAGTTATATTGCAAACTACACCAGTTTCACAGTAAGTAACTTGGGGATCATTCAGTAAAAGTGGGGGGGGGGGGTGCGCTTATTGGGGTATGTGCGCTAATTGGAATGCAGACTGTATATGTATATATTCTTGTACTTACAGGTACCTGCCACTTAATTTTTAAAAACTTTTTTTTTGCAAAGTCGCCTTTTTAAAACCACTTAGATTTTTCTTTTTTTTCTTCTTTTTTTTTCGCAACACACATTTTACCTCAGCTGACAGGTAAGTCAGCTGAGGTAATGTGGTGGGTCTATCATGTCTTTAACGATTCACATTTTCAACTTCTCCATAAGTATGCACATGTATATATCTGGATGGTCACGTGATGCAGCAATGGATTGTTAGACAATTCGATCGGAGCAGCATATTCTTGTCTGAAATTACGGATATACTGACTTAATTTTCGCCAACATTGGACTTACCATTTATGATACATTGGTGACACCATAGGTTACTCAGGTTTGGCAATTGAAGTTAGGATTGCAGTGGGTTTTTGGACATTTGTTTTACCTCGAAGACTGTGGAGCCTCCCGCCACGAGCAGGTCAGCGAGGTCATAGTACCTATTTCCACTGTATATCTCATACTGATTAACCAAGACACAATGTCTGGAATCTCAAAGGGATCTCCAACAGATGATCATAAGCTTGATATGTCGGAATCCCAGGTGGTTGAAGTCACAAAGTCTCAGATCGAGGATATTGTCCAAGCAATCAGTAATAGTGATCATATGGATTGTCATGAGAAGGTTGACCACTCAAAAGCGGACAAAGCAAGCAAGAAAAACACGAATGACAGTAAGACTACTTATCCAAAACAGAAGCTGGATAAAGAGAAAAAAGGAAAGGGGCAAAACCAAAGGGTCCATAAAAATAAAGATGGAAAAGAGGCTAACTCACAAAGTAAGGAGAAATATTGTCATTCTTCCTGTAAATACAAAAACAAGGGTGAGGTTGCTTCAATGTTACGATGTACACAATGCATGGTATGGTTTCACTTTGACTGTATATCTGAAAATGAAGCTGATGCTGTTGGAATATGGTGCTGCCATCAATGCAGACAGACCCCTTACAAAGTAGATACCATACTAAAAGAAGTGAAGTCACTGTCTTCTACGCTGTCAAATTTGTTGGCGGCAAATACAGAGCTTCAGAAACAACTGACTGAAAAGACTGAAGAATGCAATGAGCTTAGGCTTGAAAATGAGCGATTGCATAAAAAGTTATGTGAAAAAGGAAATAAAGATGAAAACCCTGATGAGTCCATGTATCAGAGTATCACTCTTGAGACCAGCGCCAATCTTGATCAAAGTAATAATTGGGAAAATGACTGGGAATCACCCAGAAACAGTAGTAATGAACTTACCATGCAGAGAGGTTGTCTATGGGACAAACGTAGTTCCTTTACAAATCAAAACAATCGAGAACCAGTTTTCAACGTTCAATTTGGCAAGGATGTTGATGCATTAATACTAGGTGACTCTATCATTCGTGACACACATTTGTATGTCAAGGATGATGTTATGATTGAGTGTATTCGTGGAGCCAGAATTGTAGAGATAACAGAAAGAGCCATTGAGCTGAGACGTGAAGGGGTTAAACCGGCAGTTGTGGTTGTTCACGCGGGTGTAAATGACTGTAGTGACCAACGCAAAACAAAACACATCATCCATGACCTGAAAATGCTTATAAAAGAGGCAAAAAAGTTGGCACTGAATAATCAAGTCATTATGTCTGGCATTTGTCCTAGAAATGACAATAAAGAGGCTGCTAAAATCGGGTATGATGTAAACAGGGAGTTACAAAAACTTTGCCATGATGAAAGCTGTGTTTTCGTTGATCACGAATTATCCATGACATATAGAGACGGATCAATTGATTCACAGGTACTACAACAGGGTGGATAACATCTCACAGACAAGGGGACGGAAAGACTAATTCAGAACATTGATTGTCAAGCGGGGCTAGATTTGTATAAATCTCCTGTGAAGGTGAAAAGATTTGCCAAGAACATGAACTTTTCAAATCAATCAAATGAGAGGCAGGCATACGGGCGGCGTGTGTTTCAGTCAAACGGGTCAAACAACAGGCGATATGGAAACAAAAAGTCTGGTAATATCCCTGCAAGAAACAATTTCAACAACATTAAGTCAGTACGAAACACCAATCAAGCAACACGTGACAACCAACCGCGTTGTTTTAACTGCAATGAACCAGGGCATCTGTCCGCGACGTGTTGGTTCGATGGACCAATCAAATGTAATTCTTGTGGTGGTTATGCTCACAAACAAAAACACTGTGGTCACGTGCATAGCCAATAGAGGTATGGCCATGGGCATGATGTGGCCGTGACGGGGAGACTGTTTGTCACAAATAGCACCGTCACAACATACAACAGGTTCAGTATTTTAAATGATGATCATGAAACTGAGAATGACCATGTATGTGATTCTTTCCATAAGGAATCAAATGATTTCTCAAATTTGAAATGCAGTATACTCGCAGGCAAAAAATTTAACACTGACATTGTTAAAACAACTAAGAAAAGTAAACTCAAAACGAGATGTAAAAACAATTTTCTTCTCATTCATTTGAATGTGCGTAGTCTATTACCAAAATTACACGAAATTCAAAATGTAGTCGAAGACATTGAACCTGACGTCTTCTCAATCAATGAAACCTGGCTGGACAATACAATAAGTGATGTTGAAATCGCAATCCAGGGTTATCAGGTTTTTAGAAAAGACAGAAATAGAAGGGGAGGTGGCACTCTATTATATGTTAAAGATGCTATCAAAGTTATAAATCGAAAAGACCTGACACCTGAACATAGACAAGTAGAAGCATGCTGGATTGAAATCAAACCTTCCAACAAACCTGCCATGTTAGTTTGCTCTCTGTATAGACCCCCTTCAGCTAATGATGAGTATTATGAGTCATTATTAGACAATATAACCATGGCTCAGTCTGAGAATAAGGAAATGATTATCCTTGGTGATTTGAACTTTGACTATAAGATTAATGAACAGTTATCAAAGAACCCAGTGTACCATATGGAGGATTTGTTTGAATTGAAACAGTTAATTCATGAACCTACAAGGGTAACACTAAGCACAAGCACCACGATCGACTTGATATTGACTAGTATGCCTGATAGACATACTAGGTCGGGTGTTATGAGGTACACATTAAGTGATCATTACATGGTTTACACAAATCTTGATATGAAATCTGAGGGTAAAATACACAAAGAAATAACGTTTAGAGATTATAAGAACTTTGATAGTGTCAAATTTATTTATGATTTGGAACATTCTGAAACTTTTAGACAGGTCATGTTAATTCCTAATGTTCACGATGCATGGAAATTGTGGAGAGACGAGATGTTGATGTTAAGTAATAAACATGCTCCTATCAAGACAATGCGTCTGAAAAATAGGCGGAACCCATGGGTTAATACTGATATAGTAAAGATGATGTATGCAAGAGACAGATTACATGAAAAAGCAGTACAGACCGATGATTCTCAACTGTGGCCTCAGTATAAGAAGCTACGAAATTCTATTACTAGTTCAATTAAGCAGGAAAAGAAGAAATATTTTGAAAATCTTGTAACTCAAAGCAACAAAGACAAGCATAGTCTATGGAAAGAATTAAAGAATATTTATCCCGACAAGAAAAGCCAAAGTGTAATACCTCCAGATATAACTCCTGAGCAGTTCAATGATTACTTTTCAGAGGTTGGTCATATGGTTGCAAGTAGCATTTGTCAGTTAAACACTGAAACGGATTTCCTATGGAAAGGACCTTCGAGTATCCACAAATTTAAAATGTCTTTGTTTGAGTTACAGGAAATCACGCAAAGATTAAATATGCTCAAGAATAAAAGTTGCTTAGATATCCTGGGCTTTGATACCAAATTATTAAGGCTAGGATCACAAATCCTTAGTCCGGCACTTACCCATATATTTAATCTTTCACTGTTACAGTCTGAAGTTCCTGCTGATTGGAAATTATCACGTGTCACCCCGGTGTATAAGGGACAAGGGGCGAAAAATATAATGAGTAATTACAGACCTATTTCAGTTGGTATTCATGTTGGTAAACTTATGGAAAAAGGTATACAAGAACAACTTCTCTCGTATTTAGGTCAACATGACTTTATTACCATTGAACAATCTGCTTACTTGGAGAAACATTCAACTCAGACCTGTCTGCACAAAGTAGTTGACGACTGGCTAGCTAACATTAATGATGATTTGATAACAGCTATTTGCTTTTTGGATGTCCAAAAGTGCTTTGACACAATAAATCACGATGTTCTGAAATTTAAGTTGGAAAGGTATGGTATTGTAGCTAATGAATTATCTTGGTTTTATTCATATTTGACTGATAGACGGCAGAAAGTAGTGTGTAATGGGAGGTCGTCTAGTGAAAGTAATGTTACTATAGGGATTCCCCAGGGGTCCATGCTTGGACCCTCCCTCTGTAATATTATTTCAAGAATATTAGTTATGTTTTCTACCGCTAGAGGGCCTTACATGTAAACCTGATTGCACTGAGTCACAACAGAGGGAGCTCTAGGTCTGGATGCAGGGGAGACATGTGCTGACAACTTTTTGTGACATTTGGCAACTTTTTGATCAAGTCAAGTTTTTACATACAATTAAGGCATCTGCTATTTGCGGGTAAGTTAACATTGTAATTAAGTACTGGAGAAGCCCAGCAAATAGTAATATACAAGTATTTTGCTATGTAGGAGATGAAATTTGTAGCTAAAAGTGAAGCAGTATTGTGCTCAAAACTTCATACAGTATAGACTATTGGGCAATCCCATGTGAGCACATGGGTGTATTAAAAGTGATTGTAACTAGTTTAATTTGCAATGGCACCTGAATGTTGTAATTTCTAGTGAATCTTCATGAATGTGGCTTCATATGGTAGATTTTCCATATGTTTATCTAGTCTCAATTTGTTAAAATGAAGTTTGCCTTTTGCATCAATGGCAAAACTGCATGCTGATGGGTAGTTTTGGATTTTGCCACCAGGTGTATCTGTGCACACATGTGTCAATGCTATAAACGTGTGAGAGTATGTGTCAGATATGTGTGATGTATCACAACTTGTTATTAGGCAATTGTGTTGGAATAAGGTGCTATTTACTTGACCAGTGCAATGTTACGGGACCAGGTGCACTTATCACTAATTTGTATTGTGCAGGTTTGCGCCAGTTTGTACAAGAAAAGACAAGAAGTGGCTTGTGTGCAATGAGGCAGAGGGGGCCAAAGCTGTAAGTGTAAATGTGAAGATAGGATCTGAAGATATCCATGTGATGTTTTGTTTGGTGCTTCTAAAATGTGCAATGGTATTCATTATAAGTTTGTAGTCAAGAAGTCCTAGTCACGAGAATTTAGAATCAGAAATATCATTCAGTCATATTTAGTTATAAATTGTTGTATGGTGAAACTTGAGTGGTGTGGTGTTGAGATACATATGTCAAGAATCTAGAGTTTATATACAACCAGTATTGACAAACCGAGAAAGTCTTGATTTTTACAGAGGTGTTGAACTTTATTAATGTTATTCGACTTTATATCTTATACATGGGTTCTGATTTCACGAACACCAGTTGATGGTATGGCAAAGTATTAATGACAGAAGTTTGTTAACTTTAGTGACTACGAGTCAAATTGGTGAGCAGGAAATTTCTATTATGTATTTCCAGATTCACGGTGTTTATGGTACGGACAGCAGTGAATAAAAAAGGCAACCCTTGTACACATATCGAGTCTGTCATCACTCAATAATAAGTAGGCAGTGCACGCAGGTTACTACAGTGAATAGCTACCTATTCTACGAAACCACAAAGAAAGACAAGCAATGGCTGAAGCGGAGAAGAATGAGCGCTCCAAAAGGAAGCGTGCAGTCACTAAACGAATAAACCACATCAAGCAGTTAATGGCCGAAGGAGCCGATCAAGACATAGATGATGCGATAGATAAGCTGAAGCTGCTATTCAAAGAATTCACGGCAATCAATGAACAATATGAAAGTAAACTTGAGGAAGACAAAGACATTGAAGCAAGTGAAGAATACTTCGCTACAGTGCAGACACAATACATAGAAGTATTGAAGGAAGCCAAAGACTCCAAAGAAAAAGAGAAGCATGACAAAGCTAGTACGAGTCAACCAGATGATCTTTCCAGGAGAGACCTGTTAGGGATTGTGAACTTGCCCAAGTTAACTCTAGAGGCCTTTGATGGTGATCCTGTAAAATACCACACATTTATCGCGACATTTGATCAAAACGTTGATTGCCTTCCAAGTGATGGTGATGGTAAATTGTCACGATTGCTGCAGTACACCTCAGGGCCAGCCAAGGAAGCCATTAGAAAGTGTGCCCTCATAGGTGGTGAAGCAGGCTACAAGAAGGCGAGGGAGACCCTACAGGCGAGGTTCGGAGACGATCACTTGGTGGCAGAAAGGCTTATGAATGATGTTCGTAAAGGGAAGCAAATAAAGACTCCTATAGACTTGCGCCATTTCTCTGATGATCTGGAAAATACATTTGAAATTCTGACAAAAATGAATAAGTTACCTGAGCTTGATACTCAGTCAGCCATAGTGGAGATGCTAGAGAGGCTTCTGCCTTTCATTCAAAATCGGTGGCGAAAGCAAGCACTTGAGGCAAAAAGAGACAAAGGATCCTACCCAAATTTGAAACAATTTGTCGCATTTGTCTCTAATGTGGCTACTGAGCTGAATGACCCTGTTTATGGTAGAATCAATAAGCCAAATCCGCGAGAATGTGGTAGGGTCAGACACACATCATTGCAAACAAACTCTGGGCCATGTGCAAATAGACAGTCTAGTGATTCGGCAGCCTTTGGTGGTCAGCTAGGACTGAGAAAGAGAGAAGAGCCACCCTGTGTGTTATGTAGAGAAAAACATAGGTTGTGGTATTGTCAGAAATTCAAAGACATGAAACCAAGAGAGCGTCTTGACCTGGTCAAAACACATGCCTTATGCGAGAACTGTTTGATACGAGGTCATGTCGCTAATGATTGTAGAAAGCAGTCCGTGTGTAGTGTGCCAGGTTGTGGTAAAAAGCACACAAAGTTCTTGCATATCCTACCTGACAGGCGACAAGTAGAAAATGATGTAGTAAGTAGTAACGCAAACATTGATGGAGGTGCTGATGTGTTCATGCCTGTCGTGTCTGTTAGGGTAAATGACAACTATTACACACATGCTTTGTTAGACACAGCCTCATCAGGCAGCTTCTGTACCGAGAGTTTGTTAGACAAACTTGGGTTGAAATATGAAAGTGTGACATACAACTTGAGTACACTAAGTGAGTGTAATGAGAAAAAACAGACAAAATGTGTTGATTTGAAACTAAAAGCAGAGAATGGTACTGATGACATATGTATGTCAAATGTTTATGTTGTAGACAATATCCCTGTTGAAACCCCCATGGTAGATCTTGAGTGTTACCCACACTTGAAAGGTATTCCACTGGTAAAGGGTAAGGTACAGGTAGAAATACTTATTGGGCAAGACAATTCAGAGGCACTTTTGCCACTACAAGTCAGGAGAGGTAAAGTGGGTCAGCCTTTCGCTACGCGTACTTTACTTGGTTGGTGTCTGAATGGACCAGCATCTAATGTAGCAAGTAAAAAGATCAGCACATACTTCATAACCACACTCCCCCCTGATGGAGAGGCAGACATAAAGAGAGTGTTTGATCTTGAGTGTGGAGACATAATCTCTGACAAAGTGGGCTTATCAGTAGAAGATGAAAGAGTGGTTCAGTTGTGGGATGGAAAATGCAAGATGGTCGATGGACACTACGAACTCCCGATACCCTGGAAAGAGGGGAAAGAATTCCCTAACAACCTTGAAGTAGCTCTGCCCAGGCTAAATAGCCTCAAGACAAAGCTTAACCGCATGGGTTTGTATGACAAGTATGATGACGAAATTGGTAAGCTATTGGTGAAGGGCTATGCAGAGGTTGTACCAAAAGATCAATTGTATGGTAGTGAAAGAGTGTGGTACATACCACACCACCCTGTGGTTACAGATAAAAAACCTGGTAAGATTCGGCCTGTATTTGATTGCGCCGCACGCTACAAATCTGAGAGTCTCAATGACAAAGCATACCAGGGGCCTGATATGAATAATAAACTGTTACATGTCATGTTAAGGTTCAGAGAAGAGCGGTATGCTATCATGGCTGATATGAAAGCCATGTATAATCAGGTGAGGGTGCCAGAAGATGACAAAGATATGTTACGTTTCATTTGGTACAACAGTGATGGAGTGGTGGAACACTTTCGTATGACATCTCACCTCTTCGGGGGTGTCTGGTGTGCAAGTGCAGCAACCTACGCATTACGACGCACTACCCAAGACCAAGACATGGAGCCTATAGTGAGAGACACTATACTTTCAGGATTCTATGTTGATGATTGCCTGAAATCTACTACATCCAAAGAGCTAGCTGAGCAAGTTATAACCGGGACCAAAAGCGCTTTAGCTAATGCAGGGTTTCACCTGACAAAATTTGTCTCAAATGACGATGAGCTATTATTCGATCTCCCAGAGGAGGACGTGTCTACAGAAGTTAAGTTTATTGACAAGGACTATGATAGCAAGATACTGGGAACCAGGTGGAATACGCAATCTGATGATCTATTCTTTACAGTAGAGGGAATGAAATCTGCACCATTGACACGAAGGAAGATGTTGAGCTATATTTCATCTATGTACGACCCACTTGGTCTCATCAGTCCCATCGTCGTAAGAGGTAAAATTATACTACAAGAGGCAATAAAATGTGGTATGGCATGGGATGATGAGGTACCCTCGGAACTGGCTGCGGAATGGGAAGCATGGTCGAATTCACTTGCAGATGTAAGGAATATTAGAATACCTCGTTGTATAAAGCCAGCACAATTCAATGATGCTATATTAGAGCTGCATCATTTTAGCGACAGTAGTGAGAAAGCATATGGCTGCTGTTCATATATAAGATGCGTGTGTAAAGATGGGCATATCCATACAGCTTTACTCATGGGCAAGAGTCGTGTGACACCAATCAAGGCGCTTAGTATCCCTCGACTTGAGCTGCAGGCAGCTGTTTTAGCGGTACAGACAGATAATATGTTGCGCAATGAGCTCAACCTTGAGCTGTACAGGTCCACATTCTGGATTGATAGCAAAATCGTCCTAGGATACATAAAGAATGAAACTAGGAGGTTCCATGTGTTTGTGACAAATAGGCTGAGTATTATAAGAAGAAATTCAGATCCTGATCAATGGAGACATATATCTGGCCTCGACAACCCAAGTGATATTATCTCTCGGGGATGTGCTCCTGTGGAGCTAAGTACCAATGGTTGGTTTGCCGGTCCTAATTTCCTGCGTAAACATAAGTCAGCAGGGGAAATGAAAGATGTCGCTGTCCACATACAAGAAGATGACCCGGAGGAGAAGAAAAGCCATGTGACATCCCACGTAAGCAAGGATGAAAAGTGTCACACCCAGCATCCTCTAGAGAGACTTTGTGACCACTACTCAGATTGGCATAAATTGAAGAAAGCAGTGGCATGGCTGCTAAAAGTAAAAGACATGTTGAGGAGCAAGAGATCACTCAAGAGGACCAAAATAACAGTGGGAGACTTGGGCAGAGCTGAAAAGGAGATCATTAGGCATGCACAAGCGACCCTGCGCCGTGAGGTGAAGATGAACACAGTGAAAGGCCAGAACCTGCTTCAGTTGAATCCATACTTAGATGATGATGACATAGTCAAAGTGGGTGGACGTACAGCCAAAGCTGGTATGAATTACAAGCAGCAGATTATTATCCCAGATGGACCAGTGGTTGAGATGCTGGTACGTCATTTTCATAACACCAGTCATATGGGGAGCGAATACACACTTGCACTGCTGCGAGAAAGGTACTGGATACGTAGAAAGGACGTCAAGAAAATAGTGCATAGATGTGTCACATGTAGGAGAACAAACGGAAGATCGTACCAGCAGAAAATGGGAGACCTCCCTGAAACACGCTTATCAGTTGGTGACGTTCCTTTTGCACACACGGGTGTAGACTGCTTTGGACCATTCGTCATAAGAAGAGGGCGATCAGAAATCAAGAGGTATGGTGCAATTTTTGTGTGCATGAGTATGCGCGCAGTTCATATAGAGGTGTTAGAAAGCCTTGACACCGACTCATTTCTGAACGCACTGAGGAGATTCATGGCAAGGAGGAATCGACCAAAAACCATCACGTCGGACAATGGAGGCAATATGGTGAGCACCAACAAAGAGCTGGTCAAGGGCTTAAAAGAAATAAATCAGGAGAAAATCTATGACACCTTGCTTCAAAACGGTGTGGAGTGGAACTTCTTACCGCCCCATGCAAGTAACATGGGAGAGGCATATCCGTTCTGTTAGGAAAGTTCTTAAGAGCTTGTTAGGAGAACAAAGGCTGACTGAAGAGACTCTCAGTACACTCCTGTGTGAAGTAGAGAGCATATTGAACAACAGGCCCATTACCGCGGTGAGTGATGATGTAAATGATCTTCAAGCTCTAAGACCGAATCACCTACTAATGCTAAAAGAGAATCATCCACTACCACCGTGCTTGTCAAGTCAGAATGACATTTACAAACGCCGATACAAACAGGTACAATATCTTGCGCAAGTGTTCTGGCATTGTTTTCTCAAACAATACTTGCCTGAATTGCAACGCAGGCAAAAGTGGTTGCGAGAGAAACCCAATGTCTGTGTTGGCGATATTATGTTACTGATGGAGAACACTCCCAGAAACTTGTGGCCATTGTGCAGAGTCATTGAAGTGACTCCAGGTACAGATAGAATAGTGCGATCAGTCAAGATCAAAACTAGAAATGCTGTCTTGACTAGACCCGTTTCCAAACTCGTAATGCTTGAAGGCAAATTGTATTAGACAGGAAGTACATTCCTACTATACTTGGAAAGGTAAACATCGTTGGGCATATCTGTTAGCTAGCCATTTTTTTTGTGAGTTATTGTGGAAAGTAGTTAAATTCTGGTGAATTTAAGGCGGGGAGTGTAATATTATTTCAAGAATATTAGTTATGTTTTCTACCGCTAGAGGGCCTTACATGTAAACCTGATTGCACTGAGTCACAACAGAGGGAGCTCTAGGTCTGGATGCAGGGGAGACATGTGCTGACAACTTTTTGTGACATTTGGCAACTTTTTGATCAAGTCAAGTTTTTACATACAATTAAGGCATCTGCTATTTGCGGGTAAGTTAACATTGTAATTAAGTACTGGAGAAGCCCAGCAAATAGTAATATACAAGTATTTTGCTATGTAGGAGATGAAATTTGTAGCTAAAAGTGAAGCAGTATTGTGCTCAAAACTTTATACAGTATAGACTATTGGGCAATCCCATGTGAGCACATGGGTGTATTAAAAGTGATTGTAACTAGTTTAATTTGCAATGGCACCTGAATGTTGTAATTTCTAGTGAATCTTCATGAATGTGGCTTCATATGGTAGATTTTCCATATGTTTATCTAGTCTCAATTTGTTAAAATGAAGTTTGCCTTTTGCATCAATGGCAAAACTGCATGCTGATGGGTAGTTTTGGATTTTGCCACCAGGTGTATCTGTGCACACATGTGTCAATGCTATAAACGTGTGAGAGTATGTGTCAGATATGTGTGATGTATCACAACTTGTTATTAGGCAATTGTGTTGGAATAAGGTGCTATTTACTTGACCAGTGCAATGTTACGGGACCAGGTGCACTTATCACTAATTTGTATTGTGCAGGTTTGCGCCAGTTTGTACAAGAAAAGACAAGAAGTGGCTTGTGTGCAATGAGGCAGAGGGGGCCAAAGCTGTAAGTGTAAATGTGAAGATAGGATCTGAAGATATCCATGTGATGTTTTGTTTGGTGCTTCTAAAATGTGCAATGGTATTCATTATAAGTTTGTAGTCAAGAAGTCCTAGTCACGAGAATTTAGAATCAGAAATATCATTCAGTCATATTTAGTTATAAATTGTTGTATGGTGAAACTTGAGTGGTGTGGTGTTGAGATACATATGTCAAGAATCTAGAGTTTATATACAACCAGTATTGACAAACCGAGAAAGTCTTGATTTTTACAGAGGTGTTGAACTTTATTAATGTTATTCGACTTTATATCTTATACATGGGTTCTGATTTCACGAACACCAGTTGATGGTATGGCAAAGTATTAATGACAGAAGTTTGTTAACTTTAGTGACTACGAGTCAAATTGGTGAGCAGGAAATTTCTATTATGTATTTCCAGATTCACGGTGTTTATGGTACGGACAGCAGTGAATAAAAAAGGCAACCCTTGTACACATATCGAGTCTGTCATCACTCAATAATAAGTAGGCAGTGCACGCAGGTTACTACACCCTCTTTCTTTTATATGTTAATGACATGGTTCAATATGTGAACAATGGGTCTATTAACTTATTTGCCGATGATACTATTCTCTATACAAGTGGTTATACTATACAGGAAGTAACGAATGCCCTACAGAAAAATTTAGATAATGTGGATTACTGGTACACAAGAAATAAATTATCAGTTAATGCTGAGAAATCCAAATCTATGCTGATTAATAAAAAGGGGAAGAGTTCGGATGTGCTCAAAGTTAATCTAAATGGTGAAGAAATTAAACAAGTCCACGATACGAAATATTTAGGTATACAATTGGATGAAAATATTAATTGGGAATCTCACTTGGAAAAACTACATTGTAGAATCATGTCTAAACTAGCTGTTTTAAGAAGATTAAGTAAATTTTTACCCAAGAAAATGTTAGAAATGATTTACAATGCTATGATATTGCCTTGTATCGACTATGGAGATACCGTATGGGGAACAACTGCAAAAGCATTAAAGGAGACTCAGCGCTTACAAAATGCTGCTGCTCGGGTAATTACCGGCAATTTTGACTATGTCAATGTACGAGGTGCTGATCTAGTCAGAGAATTAAAGTGGCAGACAATGGCAGAGCGACAGCGTTTCCACACGGCTACGCTTATGTACAAATGTATATATGGTCTTGCCCCAAATTACTTGTGTGACCAGGTCAGTCTTGCCAGAGAGGTCAGTTCCTATCAGACCAGACAAGCTGCAGGTTTAAATGTTATTGTGCCGTCTCCCAACAAAGAGGTTTTTAAAAAGTCATTTTTATACAATGGTGCTATCGTGTGGAACAGTCTTCCGGAGTTTTTAAAGGAAAGCCAAAGTGTACTTGTTTTTAAAGCACGTTACAAGAGACATTAGTTCTGATTCGGTTCATTTAACAGCATTTATGAATATATCTTGTATATATATATATATATATATATATATATATTTTTTTTTTTTTTTTTTTTTTTTTTTTTTTTTTTTTTTTTTTTTTTTTTTAGTTTTTGGTTTTCTGTTCTTAGTTAGTTCTGTTCTTAGTTAGTTGTCTCTTAACCTTAATCTTATTGTCTATTTTACTGCTTTTATCTAGATGTATGCTGGGCCTCTTGGAAGAACAGAGCTGTGCTCTGAAAGGGTTACCCAGGGTAAACATGTTCATAAATAAATAAATAAATAAATAAATGTGGTACCTGTGCAGTGTCAATGTTTGACAACTTAAACCTGTAAGTACCCGAGGGACTATTCCCATGTCAGGTCCAGCATTTATCATGTCACGTGTAATTTTGTTACCCATTTTTGCAAAATACCATTGAAAAACATTAATTCCATGGGCATTTTATTTGTTTTTTTACTTTCAAACACTTTTTCTAATATTTTTCAACAAGCATACAGGATTTCTATTATGGGCCGTCAACATATTTTCAAGATATCGCCTCCCTTTTATTAATCAAATCTGATTTCTTTCAGTTGTCGGTATTCAGTCCATTTTTTGCATATCACCAGTATCCGTGGCAATATCATGTAAGTAATCTCTCTCGCATATCGTATTTAAAACGTCTTTATTTATCCATGGGTTTCGACGATCCTCCAGTGTCATGGTATTAATAGGCGCATGCATGCTACTTATTTTCAATACTTCACCCTTCCATATTTCCCAGGCTTCATTACATCGAAAGTTGATAAAACTTGACTAAACTTAAAAACCTCAGAACAGCTTAAATCCTACACAAATTTATTGTAATGAAGAATATGAGGATAATGAGGAGAAGATCTTAAACTTCTGCAGGGAGAAGTCAGCTGTTGACTTGAGCCTTGAGCCTTGAGCCTTGAGAACATCCAACGGACCCATAGCATTGGTCGGGTGAAGTCTTCACCCTGGGGCTACAACAGGCCATCGAGGGCGGCAGACAGAGCTATATTTGCTCCATATGTTAGCTAGAGAACCAGGGCGTCGGTATTCAATATCAAAATGCGTCTCAAAGGAACAACTTTGATTGTCACTGATGACCTCACCGAGCGTCCCTCCGCCTTAGCATATAAAGCAAGATGCTTGAACACAGCCGGGAAAATAATTGATATGTGGGCGAATGACGGCAAGACCAAAATTAAAGTTGGACTCCCTAAAACCTCCGCTTTTAAAACGCTAAAAATCGACAACAAAGCTGAACTTTTACCGTATTCCAAATGAATTCATGAAACGTTTTCAGTAGAGTGTAAAATTAAAAGAATTTTTTAGCATTCATTGTATGGACTGTCAAGCCTGCAAAAAATATTAGGTTTGTGTGTTCAACTCTACATGTTGATCTCTGCAAGTGTATAGAGCTAGATTATGATGTGGTCAAGAAATTGTTATTTAAGCAGTGCCATAAAACTGTCAAAAAAATGACATAAGAGAGGCCAAGCAGATAAAGGAGCTATTTTCAATCAGGGACGTAATGGAAAAATGTTTATTCGGCAAACATGAAGTGAGAGAAATAATTGAGTTCTTGTGTTTCATTCCTTAGTGATATGCACATGTTTTAAAAGGGTCTGGATGCATCCGTAAAGATAATTGTATATATTGTATACTGTATCTAATAGTGCGAATAGAGGATTTGAATTGAATTGAATAAGTATTACGACTAAGACAATGCTGTTGAGACGTGTTTGTCTTGTGTTGAGGGACAATACTTCATACATGCACTCTATCCCTGTTGTTTGCAAATATACATTTAATCAAATGGTTCAATGGCGGTCGATGTGCGTTATTGCCATAATCGACAAGGCCCAGTTCACTGTGTTCACTTCCAGTAGCCGTACGATTGTTGTACTGATTTGGGAATTGTTCTAGTCTAGATCAGGGACTATATATAAACCAGCATCATAGGAGAACCGAACATATGTATAGATTATAGCATGGTTTGCTGTCGATAAGGAGAATATCAACGAGCACTGGGTGCAGTACATGAGACCCTAGGCAGCTACGGTCCAGACTACACTCAGAATATGTTTTTACAACTTCAGCCTAATACGAAATTCCGGTCATCTAGATATTTGGATCTTCCTGCTTTCAATAAGGTCACTTTTGGAAAAAATTTCGCTGAGATATCTTGGCGTCAAAATTTGGAACAGAATCCCTAACGATATAAGGGTCACCCTCTCACAATTTAAAAGACTGATATTAGCATGCCGTGATACATCCAGCTCGCCTACCCCGGCCTGGACCATCTCAGACCGGGGGAACATTTTCCTCCAACCCTCATTTGGCCAGCTTCAGGCACGGTATTTCTGTCAAAGATCAAAGACGGAGCATGTAATTGTCTCATTAGCCCCCCCTGTCGATAATCCCTACTGATAACATCCGTCCCGCAATTGACCCCGGCCTGGACCATCTCAGGCCGGGGGAACATTTTCCTCCAACACTCATTTGGCCAGCTTCAGGCACGGTTTTTCGGTCAAAGATCAAAGATGGAGCATGTAATTGTCTCATTAGCCCCCCTGTCGATAATCCCTACTGATAACATCCGTCCCGCAATTGACCCCGGCCTGGACCACCGTTTCTTTTATGTTCGTCATTTGTAAAAATATCATACGGAATCTGATTTATCGGGAAAAAATACGGCAAATTCGTCTTTTGAATTTGGAATTTTGATAACAGGTGTAATTGTTCTGCCTGCCAATAGTTTCACTGCGATCTAAATATCTGGATGACTGGAAACTACCTGCTCTGAATAATTTTTAGTGCTTATTCTGTGATAAGATATTTTGTATACAATCTGTTTTCTTTCATGTCTAAATTAATTTTAGCCTGGTATAAATTTTTATGGTCGCTTGTGATAGCCTCTGGCTAATGTTCTGTAATTTTCAACGTACCGACTTGAAATAAAGATTTGTATCTTGTATCTTGTATATGCAGAAAGATACTGTATCTTGTATCTTGTATACGCACTAGATACCATAAAGCAGAACGAGTTCTGCTTTATGGTATCTAGTGCGAGTTGATATTCTTCGTATCGACAACAAACCATGCTATGATCTGTTTATCTCATGTTTGTTAAGGCCTACTTCAATTAGTTGTGCCACACCAGATGCGGCATTATACTGAATCGATTGGAATCGATTCAGTATAATGCCGCTAAAATGTGTACAGGTGCCTTGAAACATACATCACATGTTAATTTACTTCGTGAACTTGGCTGGTCAACTCTCGCAGACAGACGTAAATACTTTAAGCTTGTCCTCTTTTACAAAATGTACCACCAACTGACTCTTTCTTATCTATCTAATCTAGTACCCCCTCCTCCTGCTGGTCGTGCTCTTCGACATTCAATGTCAGTGCGCCCCGTTAGATGTAGAACATCGCGTCTGTCTAACTCTTTCCTCCCAGATGCTATCAAACAGTGGAATAACCTGCCTTCCGACATCAGAGATTCGCTTTCTCTACATATATTCAAATCGAAACTTAAAACTACTCTTTTAGCCACAGACACTGTTCCCGAGTTCTATCTCCATGGTGACAGATTTGCTAATATTTGCCACACGCAATTACGCCTAGGATTCTCTAGACTAAACTCCGACCTTCACAAAATTAACATCCTACCTGACCCATCCTGTGCCTGTTCTTATCCCACTGATGACTCCAAGCATTTCCTACTCTTCTGTCCCTATTACATCGTTCCGAGAAACAGATTACTGAATACTGTTATTCCTTTGATTGCTCCGGGGGTTAGCCCGCATCTTATAATTCATATTGGTAGTGATAGGTTAGTTGAAATATTTCTCCGTGGCAGTAACGAGCTTTCGAGCTGCCTGAATATCCAGATCTGTGATGCTCTCCATCAGTACATTATTGATACCAGGCGCTTTAACGACTAAATGTTTCCGTTACTGTTACTGTAGTATTCATCGGTTGGACTATGCAAATTTATTTGTATCATACCTTTTTTCTTTAATGGGTAAATACTGAACTCAGTCCATATTGTTTTGACTTGTATCTTACAAGTAATCAAACTTTGATATTCATACAGAGTTTACATAGATATAATACATTGGTAACATTTGTTTTGTCATGTGTGTCTTGTATATACTTACTGTGTGTCTCCATGTTCTGGAGAACCCATGTATTAGTCCTCTTGATGTACTATAGGGCTATCAGGACTAAATAAATACGTTTAAACTATGCCAAATGTTCCAGAAGAGATTCCACAATATTTACATTCAATCTAACTTTTAACATTGCAAGTATAGGAGAGAACCTGGTGTGTTACGAGACGATAACACATTAACCTTGTGTGTTATGGAACCATACCACATGTGTCCCGCCCACATTCCAATAAGCCACGCCTACGTGGGTTTCCGGAACTTAACACTTGAAGTTCAAGCATGTTCAAATCTGCTTTTAATCGTTTCTCTTAATTCTATGTGCTACGTTTCTAAATTTCATGTATTTGAGCAGAAAAACTAAGGGGGAAATGTAAATATAAGCAATGAGGGTTTCTTTTGTGTGTGTTATGGCATAATGACGCGGGTGATTGAAGCTGGCATCGGGCTGAGAGCACTGGCGTGCGCCACGCCCACGATGTCAGCTTCAATTACGCGCGTCATTATGCCATGACACACACAAAATCGACCCTAATTTCTTTAGTATCGTTGACAGCAGACGACGCCATCGTTACCCGGGAAGTAGCTTTAATCGACGCCATCGTTACCCGGGAAGTAGCTTTAATAGCCCATAATAGTATATCGCATACCATGGGTACCATATAGCAGAACTCCTTCGGTTTGCTCACTCGTTCTGCATATATGGCACCCAGGTCGTTGATGTTCGTATCGACAACAAACCATTCTATAATCTCTCTCTCTCTCTCTCTCTCTCTCTCTCTCTCTCTCTCTCTCTCTCTCTCTCTCTCTCTCTCTCTCTCTCTCTCTCTCTCTCTCTCTCTCTCTCTCTCTCTCTCTCTCTCTCTCTCTCTCTCTCTCTCTCTCTCTCTCTCCAATATATGTATATATATCGTAACGGCCAGATCTCGAACATGCGACCCCCGGTACCAATCGTGGGAAAGGCACTCGTACACTGTGCCAAATCCGCCTTTTTTAAATGAGTGGTTCCATGGTTCTTCGGCGATTCATTTCTCCCGTCTGCTATCAAATTATGGAATAATCTCCCGGTTGATGCTCGTCTCACCAATTCCCTGCCGCAGTTTAATTCTAAATTAAATCTATTACTCTTAAGTGTTGACAAAAAGCCCACATACTTTAAACATGGAAGTCGTTTCCTAAACATATGCCACACGCAGCTACGTCTTTACTTCTCTGTTTTAAATGCCCATCTACATCATGTCAATATCCTTCCAGCCTCAACGTGTGCATGCTCTCATACTACTGAAGATACGAAACATTACCTTTTGTTCTGCCCCAAGTTCACTGTGCAAAGGGTCCGTCTACTGAACACTGTGTGTCACTTACTCGCTCCAGGTGTAAATCCGACTTTAATAGTTCAGTGCTCTAGTGACATTTTACTAAATATTCTCTTGAAAGGCAGTGAGGACTTGCCAGACACTGATAATGTATTCATCTTTGAGGCTGTTCAGACATTCTTATCAGAATCTAGACGTTTTATCTACTAATTTAGTATATGATCTAATTATAAGTCTCCATTATCTGCCATCAATTGTATTGTACAAGCCGTGGATTTAGTCTTCTGTTCTCGTCCAGTGTGTATTGTATATATTCCTGTGCGTCCTTTTTTGTACTGGAGAGCCTCCAGATTAGTCTTAGTGTACTATTAGGCAATCCAGAGAAAATAAATATGTTTATAATAAAAGAACGATATGCGTGTATGGGATGATAGACACGGCCCAGTTCATTGTATTTACTTCCAGTACAATTACTGATGCACTGTGTGCTTCATAGGAATTATTTGTGTATGTTTTTCATTTCTCTTTTTGACTGTGTGCCAATTCTTTCTTTCTTTATCGGCAGATTTGTTCGATATTTCATTTGAAAACTATTATACATAGAAACTCCAAAATGGACATAATTATACTTCCATACATGAAGTCTAGAGTTTTGAAAAGAGGTTGAACAGTTTAAAAAAAAAGCTCCCAGGTGGAGACGCGTATGTTGTATAGCAGTAAACCTATTTCCAAAGTTAAACAACTCAGGGAAATCAGTTGACCGACGTACTTATTAAAAAGAAATTCGCTTAAATACTTGAACAGAATGCGAATTTCGTATTTCAATTGGGAGCTGGTTCCACAGTCTAACAGTGGACGGGAAGAAAGACTTGTCGAGCAAGTCGGTGCAAGCCTGAAAATGACTGAGATTAAAAGGGCGGCGAGTACTGAAAGAAGGCACATCATTGGAAGTAACTACAGAACATCAGCGTTTCGGGCACAAGCACAAGCTAGTTCGCTATCTTATACATAAGAATTAACTTAGCTGTCTCTCTCTGTTGAAACAATAATTACCAGCCAAGTTCTTCGCATAATCTGTCTATGTTGGTACCGTGCATTGCGCCAGTCACAATGCGAGCGGCATCAATTTGAACACTTTGGAGTCTTTGTGGCATCAGATTCAGTGCAGCCACTTTAAATATAATTTCTGTTTATGGTCATTCCAACGTGAATCGCAGCGCAGAGGGATACCAAGGTGGTCATGTTTATTCATGTCTCTCAACAAATGACCTTGAAAGGTAATAGGTGGATGGGAAATGGATGTAACTTTACTGGAAACAAGCATAGATTCGGTCTTGAAAGTATTGAATGTAACTAACCAATCTTTGGACCATTGTTCAGTTTTAGATAGATCAGAGTTAAGTGATTCAGCTGCAATTACGGGATTATCCAGTTAGATAAAGGGTAGTATCATCAGCAAACATGTAAATAATTGATCTAACAATGTCTGCAATGTCGTTGATATAAATCAGGAACATCACTGGGCCTAGCACGGAGCCCTGGGGTACCCCGGCTTGGATGTATCCCCCAGGAGGAACATTTACCATCGAGGACCACACGTTGACGACGATTACAAAGATAATTAGAAAACCAAGAGAGAATATTTGAAGTAATACCAGCTTTTTTCAGTTTAAATAGTAAGGCGGGGTGCCAAACTTTATCAAAGCCTTACTTAACTGATGATACAGTACAAATAGTTGATTTACAGTGGAATCACCAGGTATGAACCCGGATCGGTGCGCAGAGATAATAAGATTTTCACGGAAGAAGTTAAAAACGTGTTTGAAAATAAATTTTTCAAACACTTTCCCAACAACACAGCTAAGAAGGGAGATAGGTCTATAATTTGCACATGAATTGTATTGTCCTTTTTTTGTAAAGGGGATTACGTCAGCATTTTTCCAAGAAGATGTGAACTGTTTGGTAAGGACAGACAAGTTAAACAGTTTGGTAAGTGAGTGAGAGAAGGCTGTAGCAG
This sequence comes from Hermodice carunculata, assembly GCA_964020975.1. Taxonomy (NCBI): domain Eukaryota; kingdom Metazoa; phylum Annelida; class Polychaeta; order Eunicida; family Amphinomidae; genus Hermodice; species Hermodice carunculata. The sequence goes on along the minus strand of OZ026629.1, from coordinate 45,640,941 downwards.
CCTCATTTAGGAGCTTTGCACTGATACCGTCAGGATCCGAGGCTTTTGACGTATCCACGCTTAGAAGAGTTTCACGAACTTCTGATTTAAGTATGGGAATAGAATCAAGATATAAGTTAGGAACATCAGTAGCACCAGAAGGAGTGGCTGTACTAGCATCTACATGTACATGACATTGTTGTAAGAAATAAGAATTGAAAACTTCAGCTTTACTTTTTCTATCCGAAACAAGCTTTCCATTATGAACTATAGAAGGTATAGATAAAGAATGATTGCGTTTGAGAAAATATTTCACGGTTCGCCACCAGCATTTCTTTTGCTCAGAGGAGTCTTTGAGATCTTTCTGTAATTTGTCATTGTAATCTCGTTCTGCACATTTGAGTTGTTCTTGGTATGAATTCCTTGTTTGACAAAATATAGCCCATGCATTAGCCTCAAAATCAGAATTCTTGGCTGCAATGTATTGCTTATGAACTTTACGTTTGAGGCAGCGAAGTCTGGAATTATACCCCGATAGATCCCAAGGTCTAGTTTCTAGAATTTTATTAGGAATACAATGAATAGCGGCATCCGTGAATAATTTCGACCAAGAATCGCAACGTAGATCAATATCGTTACCAAGAAAACGTGTATTCCAATCAAGTGAATTAGGATATATACGTTCTGAAGTTATCGAAATCTGCTTTACCATATTCCCAAATATGACGTTTTTGGGCCGTCTCCGCGGGATAACTGAATCGTACCTTAGCACCAACAACACAGTGATCGCAATTAGCCAGCGGAAGCAGCACAAGTATCACAAATGAAATTAGGCACATTTGAACAAATTTGGTTGAGTCATGTGGCAGAGTGGGTAGTAATACGGGTTGGCTCATTAACATGCAAAGTGAGGAAATTTTGTGAGGCAAAGTGAACAAGTTTGTGTCCTGAACAGTTACTGAAATCGAAGTTTAAGTCGCCAGACAGTATATGATATTGTGATTACCACTATTACATGCATTATGAAGACTGGCTTGTAATTTTTCCCAAAAGGACACTGTTAAATTCGGTGGACGATAAATAACCCCGAAAAGCAATCTGTTATTATGTGCCATAATTTCACACCAAAGAATTTCAATATCGGCAATCTCCAGGTCGTAACGACGAGTTACTTGAAAACGAGTGGATACATAAACTCCAAAGTTTTTGTGAACAAAAGACACTTCACATCCTATCAATCAGAAAATAGTCGAATTCCCCTCCTGCTGCCACCATCTGTAACAGTGCATTCGTCTACAAGAGGATAATGCTCCATGCGCGTAAACCCTTTACGCTTGTCTCCACAAAGTTATCCCTGTGTGCCCACCCAGATATTCATTCATTCTTTCTTTCTTTCTTTCTTTCTTTCTTTCTTTCTTTCTTTCTTTACCACCAACTTTCTTGGACACTATGATACCTAGAAACTTCAAATTTGGCACAATTATACCTCTATTAACAAAGCCTTGCCTTTAAAAAAGGGGGTGAATATTTTGAAAATTATGCAAATTATGGCTATTTAAAAATTTTAATCCTCAATATCTTCAAGATCATTATGAAAAAAGTTAAAATGTTGAATGTCTCTAAAACTATTAGAGATAGAAGGTGCCACTCCAACTTTAATTTATAGGTTTGTGATGTGAGCCCATCCAATGAACAACCACAAAAAGTTGTAGAATTGTAATTAATGCAAATTTGGAGCACCTGAAAGTTAAAACGTTAAACATCTTCAAAACCATGATGATAAAGGTGTCATTCCAATTCCATACATAGGTTTGTCATGTAGGCGCATCCAATAAGCACAAACGAATGTTGTAGAATTGTTTTCCAGGCTAATTAGGGCACTTGGAGAGTTTAAATGTTGAATACCGTCAGGCTTGATAGGTAGAGGTGCCATTTCCAATCTAATTCATAGGTTTGTGCTGAAAGTACATCCAACTAAAACCACAAATAAAAAGTTGTAACATTTAAATTTTGAAGCACACAGATTTTGCCTTGGCGCAAATCTTTTTATCCATTTTTTTTCAGTTCTTTTTGTAGTTTCTTTCTTGTTTCTGTACCAACAATTTATCCGACATTTTATTTGAACATTACAAACACACAGAACTCCAACTTGGCGTGATTTACCTCCGTACGAAGAGTCCATCTTTTTATTAAGAGGAGTGAATATCTTTCAATTATGCAAATAACGGCCATTTCAAAATTAAAATCTTCAATATCTGCAAAAGTATTATTGGAAAAGGGGCCATCCAACTTCAATTTATAGGTTTGTGCTGTCGGCGCAATGAACCACAAACAAAAGTTATAGAATTTTGCCTTATATCTACTAATGAGATTTTAAAAATTTTAATGTTGAGTAACTATCTTGAAGCCTATTTTGCGTGGATGTGACATTCTGACTTTACATCCAAGGTTTGCCCATCATCATTTTGTCCCGAACTAAGCTCTTAGATGCCGCTAAACGTGGAGTCTCTTAGCAATGTGTGGTCATATCAGTAAAGTTGAAATAGTGTAAATGGGGAGCAATGATAGCAGGCTTGTAGATACATACATACATACATACATACATACATACATACATACATACATACATACATACATACATTTCTGAAAGACAAAACATACAACACGCCATGATCTGCCATCAGTATATTAACATCACCAGGATTTGTTGTCAGATGTAACACTTCTATTCTACCGTATGGTGACCATTTTTTCATCGGTCCATACAGTAGTATCAACAGTGACCTAGAAACGAATCAAAGTTGTGTCAGAACTAGCTACAGTATCTCATTACATGACTAAATCTTGTTTGCTTGTGGACACTTGACCTTCTGTTTTATCAAGAATTCTTTCCTTGTGTCTGGCATTTCTTTGTACCTGCAGATATTTTCATACCAATAACCTCATTTTGCAACAGTATTTTCTTTAAATTCTGGCTTGTGTTTTCTGCCATGTGTAGCTTTACTAATTTTTATTAATGTGCAAAGCAACAACTTTCCTTTGTAGGCACACAGACAGATCTGCTTTAAACAAATCTACTTTTCAAAACAGAATTCGACGGGAAGCGGTTAGCTTCCAGATCATTCATCGATGAAAAGACTTGCGTGAACTGTGCAGACATAGCTGGCTGAAGATTTTGGTGCTGCATAATGTGCCTCTATAATGTAGGCCTTGAAGACATTTATGTAGCATATTTCTCAATGTCCATGTAGATATGAATAAGGTCCTTATGATGGGGGGTGGGGGTGGGGGAGGGTACTAGACTTATGATATGTTAAAGTAACTGCCCTCTGAAATGTGATATTGACTTTTTTTAGACCTGTGATAGGTGAAATTAAAGGTTGGTGATATATAGAAATAACCCCGTGATATATGATATTGAAAATTAGCAAATTTAAATGACAAGTATAAAGAAAATGGAACATAATACAGCCACATTGTGATCATTTGTATACCTTTTTAGACTGCATGGATAGAAAATTTTGATATATAAATATTTTTTAAAAACGTGATATATGATATTAAAAGATCATTGCTCTGATATGTGATTCTGTAGAAAAATA
>OZ026629.1:45591160-45637160 GCA_964020975.1 Hermodice carunculata | reverse complement strand
CCCTAGACATACCTACAACGCAAAGCGTTGACTCAAGGGTCCGCCATTTGCTCAAATTAGACCACAGTGACATCAAAATGTAATCAGTTCATCTTGCCAGGTAAGATAAGCATATCGCCAAATTTGAGTAAAATACATCGTGGAATTATGTAGATATCGCGGTAACAAGAATGTGCACATCCGGTCAGACGGACATCCGGACGAATGCAATTTGTTCAAATTGGGTCATGGTGACACGAAAATCTAATCAGTTGCTCTTCGCATGCTAGATAAGCAGCATACTGCCGAATTTGAGCAAAATACATTGTAGCATTCTGGAGATATATGTTGTAACTAGCTCTAACGAGCATGTTTTTTGCTGCCATTTTTCTCAAAATAGGTCATGGTGACACCAAAATCTAATCAGTTCATCTTGCCAGGCAGGGTAAGCATATTGCCAAATTTGAGAAAAACAAATGGAGGCATTCTATGGATATCGCGGTAACGACATCCATGCTGACATCCGGATGGACGGACGGACGGACAACCCGAAAACAGAAAGAGTCCCCCTATGGGGTGGACCCTTAAAAATAATAACAATAACATTATCTATCTATCTATCTATCTATCTATCTATCTATCTATCTATCTATCTATCTATCTATCTATCTATCTATCTATCTATCTATCTATCTGTCTGTCTGTCTGTCTGTCTGTCTGTCTGTCTGTCTGTCTGTCTGTATCCATCCATCTTTCTTTATATTTCTTTCTTTCTTTCTTTCTTTCTTTCTTTCTTTCTTTATTTATTTATTTATTTATTTATTTATTTATTTCATTTTTTTTTTTTTTTTATTTATTTATCTATTTATTTATTTAATAAACCTGCATTACCGTACACTCAGGTCTTACAAATTACATATGAACAGTGTATCATTCATCTCTTTGAGTCAATGCAAACTACTCATTACTCGGACCACTATCTATGACGTCTGGTGGTGTCATTATCTTGCATACTGTTATGTGTCCGTTAGTGTACTTTTCTGTGGTTTGTGCCATTACCTTTTACAGCATACTCTGTATTTTATTCTTTTTTTTCGCAAGAGGGATTTGTATAAGCTATGCCTGTTTTCCAATTGCCTTAATAAAATATCTTTAAACCAACAGTGGAGACGGGTACATTGTTTTCACAAAAAGTGAATACAAGTACACTTTAATCACAAAATCGTGCATTTTTATCACCCCCCCCCAAAAAAAACCCACCCACCCCCCCAAAAAAAATAATAATAAAAAATAAAAAAAAATAAAAAAAAAAAAAAACAAACAAACAAACAAACAAACAAACAAACAAAAAAACAAGTACTAAACGCAGGATGGTACCATATATTCGTTTTAGTCGACTGTGTTAATATATTTATGCCTGTGTGCACACACATGCATTCTGCTTCTTCTAAAGTTCTTTATTTCTCTCTTGTTTTCTTTCCATTCGATATTTGTGGTGGCCTTAACTTGGACACCGCTGGACACGAAAACTTCAATTTTCGCATGGATATATTCCCAATAGTGGAATTCTGAATGTCGTTTCGAAAAGTTGACAGGTTGAAGATTTCGCAAATTAAGGGCAATTAAATTTGTATGCTGCACTGATCATCCTAGTGCCCGGAGGAAATTATGTATTGAGATAAGGTCAGTGGTCAAGATAAAAGATTTGAGGTAAATGTAAAAGTCAGAGGTCACTATAGGTGTCACAGGTCACTGTCAAGGTCAGAGGTCAATATCAAAGTCAAGAGATCACTGTCAAGGTCATAGGTCAATACCAAAGTTAGAGGTCACGGTCATAGGCCACTGTTAATGTCAAAGTGGGCTAGATATAACCCCGCAAAAGAATAAATGAAGGTATGTGGCTCATTTTCCAGCATTGAAATGAATTTTCAAAGCCAACATTGACACCAGACGGTTAATGTCCAAGAAATCTGAGTTTAAGATTTCAGCAGCAGTTAATAGACTGTCAATGGTCAGATAAAGAAAGGTATCTGTGTATGTTGGATGGTATAAGGTCCACTGTGTCATTGATATAAATAAGAAACACAAGAGGTCCCAGGAAAGGACCTTGTGTCACACGTGCGCAAATTTTGCGCAAAGTACAAGACCTGGTTTTGCTCATCAACTACTGGACATATTTCAGGATAAGGAAGAAGTAACTGGTATATTGTGGGGTCGCCTAGGATGTTACCGGGTTGATGGGCGCATATAACAGTATCATATTGAAAAATTTAACACATGCTTTCACGCCACTTTAAATATCAAATATTTTTCCAGTACAAATAACTAATTACACAGAGATATTATTGTTGCATAGATCATGAGGACTTTTTCAGTGCATGCGAAACGATTGATTGTTTCAAGACTGAAAGAAATGTTTATTAATTATCGATTACATTTAAGCGTGTAAGTCAATAGCTAGCAGGAGCAACTTCTTTGTCAAGTTTCACACTTATTCAGTCAGGGTCAGACGTTTTAGTTGTGGCAAGACTTGAATGTATATCAAGAACAAAAGTCTCCGATATACTTTTTGAATTAAGGATAGAACATAGAGGTTGGGCAATTTCAAGCAAAGTTGTGGAGGAATAATCAACGTTGCACTGTTAAAGAGAGAGAGAGAGAGAGAGAGAGAGAGAGAGAGAGAGAGAGAGAGAGAGAGGAGAGAGAGAGAGAGAGAGAGAGAGAGAGAGAGAGAGAGAGAGAGAGAGAGAGAGAGAGAGAGAGAGAGAGAGAGAGAGAGAGAGAGAGAGAGAGGAGAGAGAGAGAGAGAGAGAGATTTCAGTTGTGAACGCCATATCTGATATCGTTGTCATTATGAATAAGATATAATTCAAGTACGGTAAAGACACGGTGTACTGTGATGGCTTTTGATAGTCTTTAAAAAACTGACCAATCAATCTGTAAAACTTTTTTTGAGTGTTCATTTGCAAATCGGGCCTAATTTACACAAATACACAAAATTTCTTTTCTTTTTTCACACATGGAACATCTTTCTTTCCCATTTACAATCTCGTGGCAACCAAATGTCATGTCATATTGTTTTTTTTTTGATTGATATCATAAACATCTGATCATGGTTACGTATATTAATGCCTACATGCAGTTATACCACTCTAATATCAATCCGATATTAACATGGTTTATATTTATTATATTTATGAAAGTGTCAAAAAGTTAGAAGTCTTATATATACATATATATATATATTATAAAGATGTACTGAAATATGCTGCGCTATATTATATTACTCAGTTTCTGCAACTTCCTAGAAAAAAAAAACTTATATTTGTATGTCAGACTCTCATTTTACCCGGAATACCCAGGTGATAGCGTCCTTGTCCATATAGTACCGCGGAGTGATTTCTTCCAGGACCTTATCCCATTGCCCATTATCCACGTGACTTTGAAGCACTGCATCCAGTTTTCTGTATTCTGAAATGGTCCTTCGAACCTCCTCCCGCGTTGTGTTAACAATGTATCCACCTGTTCCAACATCAACACAGTAGTCTATCCACGAGCCATCACAAGAAAAGTAGTTAGCCTACACTTTACTCCAAGTATAGTGACATTATATTGTGATGTGGTCACATCGTCAAAAAAACATCACTTGAAATCTAATTTGCTTTGTGACAGGACGATTCCATTCATTTTACATATAAAAAAAATTAAGATGTGTATTAGCTTCGGTATGAGAAAGCGTGAATTTATATAAATACGCGTATGCTATTGGTAAAATAAATTTCCAGTCCTAGCAGTTGCAGTGTTTGAGTGGGATTGGTGAAATTTACCTGGTTTGACAACACGAATTAGCTCTTCAAAGCAGTCACACTTGATGTGTCCCTCTGCGAAAGTCCCAGACATAATCGCTGCATCATACGTGTCTGTCAATCAGACAGATATTTATGTTAGCAAGTGCTACCCCAATTACGACCTTATATGTATTTATACATCTTATACAAATGCATGTACACATATATGTACATGGGGGGGGGGGGGGCAGGGGCAAGGTAGGCTATTTTTCATAGGCCATCTTTTACAGTTATTCATTTGTGTCTTAGGAACAACGGCAATGTCTCAACATTGACGCTGAGGATCATTGGCGCAGTCTCACTAATATATCTCAAATCTATAACGCGTTTAGAATGTATAATGGTAAAATAAAGTTTAATATGCCTTCGTGTCAGTCACCACAAAACCATTGTGTACGAAAGGTGCATATTTTATTTTTCGATGGAACTAGATTCCCATTAATTTGTACTGTACTGTACTGTACTGATTTTGATTTTGATTTTGATTCTTTATTATTCAGAAAAGAAAACTTACTGTCACCAAAGGGTAACTTGTGCCCATCACCAATCATAAGACAGTGTAATTGTCGATAGATCTTCTTAGCATCACCTATGTCAAGCATATGTTGTGCAGCGTCCAAAGCATCTATGTTGGTATACCCGTGGTCATTTATTAACTGCATAAAACAATCAAAAAAAGACAATAAAAATTTCGAAAAGCGACACATTGATAAAAAGTCTGGAGCCCCCAAGTTTGGGCAAGGATAAAATACACATGTTGCATGTAGAGCAGTCATATATTTAAAGAATAATATATAAAATACAATACAGCATAAGAAAAGCAACACAAAAAAAAAAAAGAAAAAAAAAGAGAGAGAGAAAGAAAGAAGGAGTGGGGGGGTTATGGTGCACTCCTGCACCTCGTAAGAGAGACTTAAAACAAGGGTCAGTCGATTGTGTCTTTTGTTTTGGTTCTTCTTGTGGGACAAATACGCATACATAACAGTTCCATTGGGAGATAAGGGTATATGATATAAAAAAAACCAGTTTATGTCAGGATGACCCCAGTTAAGGACATGATGTCCGCTATCACTGGGGCCACCTAGGATATGAATAAGCATAAAACAATCTATTTCTGCAGTAGATTGGTCATAATGGAATAGCAGTTAAACGAAAACGAAAAGACAATGCGCTTTAGTCGTTGCACACAAAACAATTTGGAATGGTTCATGTTTCAAGGTATTTACTAATGAAATGAATTTTAGGGTATTTTGAGGAAGCAGATAGAGAATGAGTATGGAATTTGTCTTTAATGCGAGGAGGTGTATTTTTTGAGGAGTGAAGGAATTAAAAATCTGATACATTTTCGGGTTCTATTTCTTTTTTGGACAAGTAGTTGCATGGATTCTTTGTTTCTGGTTTGATATGGGTGATTTACAGGTGTCTGTGCAAAAATATCATTGAAATATGCAGGCAAATTGTTCTGAAGGTATAGAAAATAAAATTTCAGAGCTTTAAGTTTGAATAAATCCTCGACTTTGAGAATGTTCAGTGTTTTAAAAAGTGGATCTGTATGTAGAGTACATATGTACATAAATACAAGTCATATATTATGTTACGCGACACTTGCAACTTTTCATAGATATATGGCATGTTACATATGCGTCTGTGCACTGCCACAGATGAGCAGTATAAATACCAGACCATAATACCCCAAATAACATAGGCCATTATTACTTTGCTGTTGTCTTAGCCATAGGACAACATAAATAATTAGCACTCCTACATTGAGATTGGCTGAAAGCTTGCTTGGTATTTTCGATATAATTGGCTGTAAAATTATGTTACTTTCATTCAGTGAAAAACAAGAACAGAGCGTTATAGAGAAGGAAATCATACAGGTGTGGAACTAATGGGGTGTTAGACCGCTAAATGTAAACACGGTGTTAGTTTGCACGGAAATATATCCGTGCATGTCTACCAGAGTACATAGTCACATGTTTGTACATTGTATTGTCCTATGCGTCTTGTATATATCATTTTGTGCGTCTCCGTGTCTGGAGAACCCCTAGATTAGTCATATTTCATGTACTATTGGGTAATCCAGTGAAAATAAATATGTTTAAACTAAACTAAACTAAAATCCTACCTGTTATGAGTACCAGCCCGCACAGCTCGTGCGTCAGGGGAAGTTCCCGTGGAGTCCTTTCGCTCGCCTGGCAACCTCACAAATCTAAGATGATCAGGTATGATTGAGATATCAATTGGTTTTCAATGGCTATATCGGTGGCCTATCTTAAGACTTGCGATGCAAAGTTTCATCACTCAACCCAAGAACCAATATTTTTTGCAGATCACTTGATTGTGACATCCAATTACCAACTAGCATTACTTTTCCTTTATGGATGCTTGATGGCTGTTTGCACGGACCCTTGATGGATGTTCATACTCACCGCTTCTGCACACAAGCCGGTGCCAGCTGCGACATCCAGTATACGTGCATCTTTGGGTAGTTTCTGTTGGGCCAGTCGGTCAGCTGCAATTTTGTGTGCTTGGTACCCAACCGCAAGGAGGTCCTGTGAACACAACAGAAGTTGGTAAACACATTGCGATAGAAGTAACCAGGAAAAGCATCTGATCTCAATTAGAAACAGGAATATGAAACAAAGGCACTGACGCTGCATAGGTATAAACCCGGGGCTAGGAGGAGGCGGGGCTGGGGGAGGGGGGCTAGTCCCAGAAAATACTTTATCAAACATACATAATGATGTATCATATTGATGGCTGGATAGTGAAATTCATATAACGCTTTATGCCCTCACGTCTAGAATTGAGAGGTTCCATGCAGCAATCTGTACCAAATGTCAGTCCTAGACTGCAAGAGTGATGACACGATGCAATCGCAATCAAAAATATCTACAACTATTTATTCGTTGCCTATAAATCAAGGGGATCATTATATATGCCCCCGTAAAGGGGCGGGGGTGCATATAGTGTTTAGTCCCGTTGTCCGCCGTTTCCGCCGCCACAATTTTTATTACATTTTCCTTATATTTCTGTCCCCTCTTGACAATTTAAAATCCTACAATTTTGGAACATGGTTCATATGATGCACCAATGTCCCAAACCAATAAAGTGTAGTTGAAATGGCACCTTTATCTATACTAGTTTTGAAGCTATTCAAGAATTAAATTTTGTGTATTCACCTAATTTGCATAAAAGCAAGTTCTCCAACTTTGGTTTATGCAGGGACGTGCTATAGCACGTCCCTGGTTTATGGTTCAATAGAAGCAGCTTTGTCACAAACTTTCAAATTGAAGTTGGAACGGAATAAAACATGCGCACCAGTATTTGCCATTTCAACATAATTTTGTATATTTGTCGATGAGGGGTTTTTGTACAGGTATGTGATAACTGATCCAGGAACCTATTAATGATCCAATTTGATGATAATGTTACCCGTTTCTGGTCTATAAATAATTCGAATCTCTTGTTCGAAATGCTACAGAATAGTTTAAACTAATTACTTCCAGGTGATATGCCTCAGTATCTGTTTGGTGCAAGTATGGAATGTTAGTATATCACAACGTATATCATTGAACGTAGAACATTCAAGCAGAAAGTGTTGTCATCATCCATATTTTTATCAATGCTTGCAGATGCTGTTTATTCTGAGGACTATAGATCTTTGATATCTGCCTTTATTCAATTTGCAATTTTTGCGCGCTTACTCTTAATTTTATTCAAGCAATGCCGTGGTCTTATCTGGACACTTGGGCTTATATGACAGAACACTTCTGATAAGTGGCCTCCACACACCCTAATGCTGGATAATATACAAATCTCTCTCTCTCTCTCTCTCTCTCTCTCTCTCTCAAAAAAAAAACAAAAAAAACAAAAAAAAACACGATTGATTCTGGGCATTCTACCTTACAGTAGAATTTATAAGACATTCAGACATTGCAGACAATAATAATTAAGATTAAATACACTTACAAATATAAAGAAACGATCAAAACGTAGAACAAAATATGTTTATACTTATCCAATTATGACATTAATACAATTGATTGCAATGATGTCTACTTTAGCTTCCCACAACCGCTGGGAAAGTTTATGTGCCCTTGTAAATCTCGAATCTCCGAGAAATGCTCGAATTTCAGCACCTGAGCATGAGGCGGTGGACGATGAACGGTTATATATGCCTGTATTCTCAAACAAGAAGACATCATGATTCTGCATTGGTGACAGTTTTGGACATCACATTTTTCTCCTAAAAGGACATGGAGGTTATGATTACTCACATGGTCGTACTTCTCAGCCCATTCGTTATATACTTTTACTGAATCATCAGTGGTGTTGCCGGGCGCCTGGACAGAGCGGAGTGTTGAGCGGATCTCTTCGTGTTGCATCTCGTTTTGTTGAGGACTGTTCATCTGCAATGAGCAGTAAATCCACATAGTTGCAGAACTCCATTCTCTAGCCTTACTGGTCCATTTATTAGACAATTCAAAAAGCGAATTTAAAAAGTGCACGGACCATATGTTTGGGAGAAACTACTGACTTTTATTTAAGAACTTTGACGCAATCATGGACCATCAGAAGTAAAAAAATGTCTTTTTATTGTTGAGTACATATTGCCCTTTAAACCTTTTGTAATACCGGCGCGAATGTTCATCATAATGCTAAATATTAAAGGCTATGGCAAGCCGTTTTAACATTTAATCCGATTTATGGATATCGAAAATTGAAGTTTGCATACAAAAAATTGAAATCTTGATATCAATAATAAATAATGGACACCCAAAAATACTTTTTGAAATCCAAAAATAATTTTGGATATCAAGAATTCATTTCTCCATATAAATAAATGATTTGTGGATATCACAAATCATTTAATGATATCCAAAATTGATTTTTTGATATAAAATATCCTTTTTGGATATCCAGAGATAAATAACAAACAAGAGGAATTCTTGACATCAATAAGCCATTTTTGGATATCTGTAATTCAATTGTCGATACCAATAGATCCTTTTTGGATATCCAACGTTGCTTCGTCTCCTCTATGGAATATAAATATCCATAAATGATTCATTGATATAAAAAAAATCATTTTTCGATATCAGTAAATCATTTATGGGCATCCAAAATTTGGGACTAAATCCTGGAAGTTAAAATAATTTATGCTCCTTTCCAGATTGTGACAGCTGCTTGGTGTGTGTCCAATTGGACTATTCACAACCAATGTCTTATTTCTCAATTCGCAAATAATAAAAGAAAAATAAATGAATAAATGGCCATGCGTTGCACCTGTCTGACAGTGCTTGTTGTTCCCTTCAGAGCCGTAGCAACCATGCTTCATGGACACCAGCTCGGCACAAAATACGCAAAAAGGTACCGTTCATTATCACACACGTTCATTTCCTTAATTTTGGATATCTGAAAATCATTTTTGGATGTGCAAAATTCAATTCTTGATATTAAAAAAGCATGCTAACTTATTATTTTTGGATATCAAAAATTGAATTTTGGACATCCAAAAATGATTTTCAGATATCCAAAAATAATTTTTGGATATCAACAACAATTGATATTTGGATAACAAGGATAACAAAAATTCACAGAATCATGGCAAAATTTTGGATATCAAGAAATGAATTCTTGATATCTAAAAATGACTTTTGGATATCCAAAAATCATTTTTTGATATCCAAAATTGAATTCTGGATATCCATAGATCTGATTAAATGTGTCTTTATCCTTCTTTGGTCAAAGTGAAATAATTCCATGTCTCTTGCTACAGATAAGAGTCCCTTATTATAGGCAGCATTCAGTGCATGTAACAGGTAATCTTTACATCTGGTCCAAAATATATATATATATATATATATATATATATATATATATATATAAATTCTGCTAGATATCCATCCGAACCTGGGGATTTATTGTTAGATGTGTTTTTCAATACATTCAAAAACTCATATTTATTCAATTCTCCTTCACATTTCAACATATCTTGTTCAGCTAGTTTTGACACTTCTACGTTATTCAGAAAGGCTGCAATGTCTGATGTCTCTGTATCTCTATTCTCTTTTTCACTAGTATATAAATGCTCATACAACCTTTTTTTCTGCCTGTAGAATTTCATCTGGGTCATTTATGATTTGATCATGAACGTTTAATTTATTTATAACTTCACTATTAAAATTCCTTTTTTCGAGGTTGAAAAAATATTTGGAAGGATTTTCACCGTCTTCATACCAGCGTACCTTACTTCGTAACATAGCACCTTTTGTGTCATAATTTAATTCTTTTTGTAACTCAAGTTAGTCTTTTAATTTCATTTCATCTTCATTATTAAGTGGACCAACATTTTTATTTTCGCACTGTTTCATTTGATTTTCCAAGTTAGAAATTTTATTTTCTTATTTTTGCTTCCTTTTAGCTGCATATTTCATGGTTTCTGTACGAATTTTTAATTTTAGCATCTCCCACCTTAGTATAGAGTCCTCTGTCTTCTGTAACTTGTGTTACATTTTCAAAAATTGGTTTACCATATTCACATATCCAATTTCTTTCAAGAAAGAGCAACTGAGCTCCAAAAGCCTGGGCCTCTAGGCTGTATATTAATCTGCATTTGCAAAGTAATAGCTGAATGATCGGATTTATACCCAAGTATTATATCAGCTTCTTCAACGTTATCTAAAAGACCAAAAAATACAAGGAAGAAGTCTAAACGACTTTGAATAAAAGTAGGGTTTTTCCTCCTCCATGTGTACATACATTTGTCAGGATATTGTTGCCTCCAAATATCCAAAGGTCTGTATCTTCCATCCAATCAGTGATACTTTTTTTTATTTTTAAAATGTGTGACTGGGTTGCCTCCAAATTTATCGTTAAATACGTCCAGAACAAAGTTAAAATCTCCTCCAATAATTCGATGATCACTTGGCAGTGTTTCAACTTGTTCTATAAATTCTTCATAAAATGCAGGCTTGTCCTCATTAAATCCATACATATTGGCTCATGTTTATCTTTGTTGGAGTATTTGTTACATCTAAAGTTAAGTATCTTCCACTATTATCCTTTATAATGTTATGAATTTGATAATCAAAATCATTTTTAAACAGGATGCAAACGTGCATCTGCCTGGCCGTGGCAAAAATATATATGTAATCCCCACTCGGCATACCACTGCTTAACAACTGACTCAGTACAATGTACTTCTTGAAGCATACAAATAGAATATTTTTTCTTCTGGAACCATCTGAATATTTCTCTTCCCTCTTGGGTATCTCGAATACCTCGAACATTAAAGGAAATTAAACCTAAGTTTTATCCATTTTTTTATAGTTTTCATTTACAGATTCACACCCTTTCCTTTGTGCTAAACCCGACGTGGATGTTTTATATGATACAAACAAGAGATGTGCTACTAGCACAGCCCCAGAAACTGAAAAGAGATATATGTATTCACTGGAATTGGACCCCAACCCCAGGGAGTCACACTTAGAAAAAAAACCCTATGAAACTGAAAAATAATGTTGTGGTCATGCCACAATAGACAACAAAAGAAACATTCAACCTGCATGTTTAAACTGAAAATAGGACATTGCCTGGGTTTTACCTGAAATCCCAGTAGACTGAATGCAGAAACAAAAAGCATTAAAACTTAAGTGATGGTCAAAGCCTTGGACAGCATGTTAGTCCATGATAGCATAGACAAGTTTATGTCCTCCTTTCACAGTGGGCTTAAAATATAAACCACTGTTTCCCTTCAGGTCCTTTGACAGTAAGAAGCGATATAACTGACAGGCTAAGGTAAGCTAAATGTAGAAAAAAAAGGATGAAAAATAAGGGGAAAAACAACAAAAAACAACAACAAAAAGCAAAGGAGAAAGACTTTTGTTATTCTATGGTACACTGTGTACCTTGGAGTTGAGTCTTATAGTTGGCCTTGACTCAGAAACTTTACTTTTAAACATCTTATTTTATGCTAATGGTTAAAAAAAATAACAAAAAAACTGTTCTTTAAATAGAGAGGCGCCTCTGAACCCCCCCCCCCCCAAAAAAACCCCTGAGTTCCTGAAGAAAGAATGGGACAGATTTATAGCAACACTCAAAATGCACAGGGTGCCACATACATTTAGGAATTACAGCACCCAGCATCCAAAAATTGATCACTTACTCCATGTTGGAGCTCCAGAAGTAGCATTTAAAATTGGAATATTGCCAAACAAAAATGTTTACCTAAGCTATACTCTTGTCTTTACATAGCCGTTAATTTCACAATGATTCATCCATCTAGTTTTGAGAGAGGATTTCTCAAAATTACCAATTCTTGTAAAAATTTGTTTCTGAGATATTCAATGCCAAAGATAACCAACGAGATTTCCTGACTTTGAATGGTAACAAATGACATCTGCTCAGGCCATTAAGAAGGTTGACTGAATACTTATCCCTGAAACTCTGTCATAACTTTGACCTAGACACTTATAAACAATACAGTGGAAATAATCTGCTCACTTGTAAAAATACATCCAGTGAGGCTTTGACTGTAAATGGTTACACATCACCATCAGTGACCACATCTAACAACCAATTGACTGATTGAGTTCATAAAGCTTGTACTGACATAGGGACACTTTTTCATGTTTAAGTTTTACATAGAAGTAAACATGTTACAGTGAAACTATTTGGCATGGATAAAGATTAGCACTTCATAATCCCAAAAGTAATAAAAGCTCAATTTCACTGATTTGAAGGTCGCGGGTAAGCCCCGGCACCTTAAGACTGTCAAGTTTTGAAGGGTGTTAATAGAGTAAAAAAACGGTGGGTCTTGTTGCTTTTGCAAAACAAAGTGCTTTTTTAACGGGACATATGTTACGAAGCCCACCTTTAGAATATTCTAGATCACAGTGGAACTCAACAACGAATGACAACAATGCAATAGCTTTAAGCATCACAATATATTAACAATCAACAATCAAGACAAAGTAGGTAAATAAAATTATACACTTAGCTATGCCTATACTCCAATTATTAAGAGAATGCAGGTAAATCCTAATCCCTTGTGAGAGATTTTACACAGGTATGGTCCCACAGTTCCAAGTCCTATGGTACGTGTCCAACAGTCTGGTCCAAATCCCACAGAGGCACAGTTTGGTTCGATTGTGGTATCATTAAACACCAATTATACCAGTCCACTCAAAGGCACTGTCCACACTCCACAGGTACAATGTATAAATGTGTATCTCCTTGGCAATGGCAAGGGCTCACAGTCCCACTGGCCTGAAGACACACAGCCTCTGTCACATCTCGAAATTCTCCTCCCACAGTCATGAAGGGAGCTGCTTTATATACCCATTCTGAGAACTCTCACCAGTATTCTTCAATTTTCTAATGAATCATGCATCATACTTCTTTGTGATCTTTCTAGACCACATCAAAACTTTCCCCTTCTTTACTGCTGTGCATGTATGTAATTCACCATTTCAGACCACTTCATCGTTCACAAGCTACATGAGAGTCACCCCAACAAAGCAGGCAAACTCAGTGACCTGGCACACAATCAATGAATTCAGTGACCTCCCAAAATCAAAACAGTCATACCCACATCCATAACAACATAAACCATTTAATGTGATCACTTATTCATTTATTACCATGACAGAATTAATAATTCCCAATGATCTATCTGAAACAGAATGCTTATGCTTGGAATAATATTTTGTTCCATATCAAAACATAATGCCGAATTTGTGATTACCCTGGGGCAAGAATGTTTGTTTCTACCCATACAGACGCACATTTGTTACTCCATGCAAGCATTCCTCAATGAGTACCAAATGTTAAATTCTCTTTGCTTTAGTTTAAGCTATGTAGAAGTTCAACTGACTTGATTTCACCATCCAGTATATACAGGCAAACTTTCCATTTCCAAAGCAGTGAGGAACTAATACACTTGTGCATTGTTTGTACATCCAACTGAATATATTTGTCATATCAGCTTTAGATCTTCCAGATCCCCTCTTAATCACTGTTTCTTCTCCCCCCCTCCCCCCTTTTTTTTGTCCTTTTCCCCACTCAAAATATTTGCAGTGGTGGCTCACTAAGGGGGCCATCACTACATGGGGAGGGGCGGGGCAGCTAGAGGTTTTCCCCAACATTTTTATTTATTCCAGGTTGGAGACAGTGGATACTGAACTTTTTTTACACCAGGGTAGGCCGTAAATGTCTTTTTCCTAGCCAGGAAACATACAGTTTTTTGCTCTCATCAAATGCAGAACCACTCTTGTCACCAGGTGGCCAGTGCTTTGCAATGCACTGTATGCCTAGGGAAGGCCAGTGTATGTAATTTATGAGCCCAGGAAGTGGTGACACCTCAGCAAGTGGTACCCTGACAGGCCTGGGCCACACAATTAAAGATGGAATACAGCTAATTCACATAACTCGACAAGACAACCGTCCATGGTGAAGCCCTCAAAGGCCTACTATTACATTACTAGATGCTGATGAATATTCTATGGCTGAGTGGTCAAAGTCAAACTGCTCTTACAAACCCATCTGCCGCTACATCCATACAGAGTGAACGATTTGCTCGTCTTAGCAACGAAGATTTAAACAATATTGTTGGGCAATGTACGGAAAGTCCACCGACAGGCAAACTGCTTGGGGAGTAAAGCGGTTGCACTTCCATGTTTACCTGCTTGTGGCGCCATCTGTATCAAAATTTGTTTAATTCCACACCCTTGACCTTCTAGGCCTAAATCGTATTCAAAAGTCACATTATAGTCATGTTCTTCAATCAATTTCGTTCACAATGGAATGTTCCAGTGCTCCTTGTAGCTATCCCCTTGTTCTATGCTCGTAACAAGGTGCTATTCTCGTTCTCTTTGTGATATCACAGCTGAGATTGAGCAACGTGAAAATAACCCTGCTCTCCAGTTCATTTACATGTTAAATTTCTGGTTGTCACATCGCTTATTTTCACACAATTGCACTCTTGACGAGTTCCAAACTTTGGGTATGAAAAGGGAATATCTCATGTACCAAGCTGTTAAGTCTTGGAGAAATTATGTTGGTGAGAATTTTGGTTTTGAGTTTTTTGGGCATGATTCACACACAGATAAAATGACAACCTTATGACATAGTACTATTTATACACCTAGCTATGGTATAAGTATAATGTGGGCGCAGGTCAGTTGTTTACACTCTTGATTGGCTGAGCAGTTCAAGTACCAGGACGGTGAGGGTGAGGATAGTGGCGAAGTCGGCCTACATCCTTAAAGTTTACATGTCCCATGAAAAATTGCCACAGTCTTGGGGCTATGAAAAGTACCCGTGCCATGCACGGCGTCCTTGTTGTGCGAGGCACTTGCCCGGGTCAGAGTTCCGGCACACACCCCTCGTTGGTGGTATTAATCCCTTAATTCTATCCCAGTCACATGCGCGCGCAAGGTAAATTCGTCTTTTTTTACCCGGGCGTAAATTTGTAACAAATCCCAGCAACCATGCCCTCTCGTGCATTGCTGACGTTGCTTGTTACGTCAGCAGCCAGCACATTGTGTTTCATTGATCTTGCTTTCATAAACAAAGTATAACGTGAAGTCTGCTGTTACTAGTGTTAGAACAGCACGCGCCGCACGCACCGCGTGATAACCCAAGTTGCAAAGCTTATTTCCTTTAAAAAAAAAAAAAAAAGGGGGAGGGGTCTGTCACTTGAGGCGTTTTTTTATATTTAAGTTAATCAGGTTTGCTTGTTTGTCTCTTGCAACATTATTGTTTGTATTTGTGTCTTTTTGTCCAAAACCACTTCCTAGTAGTCATTACCCTATTCCGTAGTACGAACTCTTTACTCTCCATAAGCTAATCTGTCCCTGTCTAACTTATATACATAGAAGTTCTATTGTCCATATTGCACACGTTCCTCTGTAAAATTTTGACATAGGCTGTATTAGCCCAAATAAATTAAAGGGTCTTCAGCGGGTAACTACTCAACATGTTTCGGAGCCTCTTACCCGTACATGTCTCTCTGAGTAGCGGCTCCTTGTCTAAGCTAAATATTCAGCAAAGACAACCCACAAAGACACTATGTTGTCGGAAATTGGGATGGAATGGGATAGAATGGGGTTTAACTACTTCCCAGAAGTAGTTAAACCCCTAAACTAAGCCCGGTCCATGAAGGCTTGGCAGGTTTAGTCCATGTCCGACAAAGGAGGGCATGGACGGCTGTCAAGCCTTCATGGAAGGCCTTAGTTAAAGGTCCAATCCTCCCCAGAAGTTGTTAAACCCCATTCTATCCCAGTTTCCGACAACGTAGTAATGTTGCGAGAGAAAAACACGTAAAACTGATGAATTTGAACATGAAAAACGCCTCAAGTGACAGACCCATCTCCTCTTTTAACAGAAATCAGCTTTGGAGTCATGCGGTGCGTGTCGTCCTAGCAGCACGTTTCACGTTTATATGCTTTGTTTATCGAGGGTCTTTGATTGAACACAATGTGCTGTCTGCTGACGTAACAAACCAACGTCCGTAATGAACATGTGGGCTTGTTGCTGGGATTTAAACCCGGAAAAATATCAAATTTGGCTTGCGTGAGCATATGACTGCAATACAATTAAAGAATAATGGATTGGCCAGGGTGCGCCCGCGTCAAGAAATGCCTGAGCGCAGCGAGGACATTACTGTAGTGGATGCACCCCAGACTATCCATTATTTCAATTCTGAACTTGTCATAGGCCTATATCTGAATCATGAGTCTTAACTTGAATCCGGAGTTTGTAGTTCTTAAAATGTGGTTGTTAGGGTAACAAGTTTAGATTCACCACGCAATATACAGTAGTAATTGGTCAAACACATTACAGCGGCCAGCTAACTCAACCCAGGGACCTGTTAATGTTATAACTTATCGACTCAACCCTTGATGTGGCATGAAACAACATTGGTGCTTGTTTGTCCATGTTTTCAACCCATTTTTTTTAACATCAACTGAATCAAAATGGTTAAACAAACTAACATTTTGTTATTATGCATTACTTTGTAACAGCATGGGTCTATGTTCTCCGCAATTTCGGGTCTGTGGGGAATGTGAAAAAGCTAATTGTTGTAGAAAGTGTATTGCTACAATTAGCAGCAACACAGGGACCCATCCTGGACGTGAACAGGGACGAAAATGAGTATTTCCGCATGCATTTTAATCCTGTTGATGTAGTGATGCCATAGCTCGCTAGCATTGGGTCTTCCCTGTCAGCTAGCGTTGCGTTTGTGACGTCACTAACCTTCCGCGTCTTGAGGATGGCCGGACGAAATAAACGGAAACCGGTGATTCAAGGTGCAATGAGTTGTTTTTATAAATATGTGAATAAAAGTATTATTTTCACATCTAAATTTCTTTTAACTGCACGGTATGGTTAGAACAACCCATGAGTAATCCGTGTATCCAATTTGAAACATGCTCAATCAAGCCAACCTTCAATTGACCAATAAAATCAAAGGCCCTGTGTCAATCTTGTATGACAAAATTATGCAAACGGATGGCGCACGCGCCTGCCAAACTCTGCATATCATAGATAGGTAGGTAGGTAGATAGATAGATAGATAGATAGATAGAAGGTAGGTAGATAGATAGATAGATAGATAGATAGATAGATAGATAGATAGATAGATAGATAGATAGATAATAGGGCCTTGGGAGGGTGATAAAAGTATGTGTTACGGCTGCTTTCCGTTACACATAGGCCTAGTTCCGCATTATTACACCATATTTTACAATCTCCTGAAAATATGAGGCCACGCCCCCTGAAACTTGGACCCATTTTCTGGCCCCCAAACACTCTTTGCTAGCTATATATGACCAAATCCATAATGCCACTCCCCGTATAAAAGTGACTACGCGTTTTTTCATACTTTCAGGTTTCAAATCTACCCAAAATCGATCATGCTTTACATGCACGCATCATGTCTGACAACCACCCACATTCTTTACATACCGAAGTGATTTGACGTTGAGGGGAGTAAATGAAAATTTCCCACAACCAAGTGACCACCCTACCAAATAGTGAAATGGCTAATCTATCAGACTATATTCATGTAACTGGCTTTAAAGACTAATTTATATCATTTTTATCACTTTACGTAACAAACCGGGCCGCATGTCAATCATTGAACTTCTGGTTAGCAGGATAACTTTGTATACAAAATGTGACGGCCGCACACACACTGGGGTGATTCACGAATTTTCGAAACTATAAATGCAATATGCACGGATACATTAATATTATTGTATTAGTCATCCAGGAAAGGTGGAGATCGTGATAAAAAATGATAGAAAATTAAATTTGAAATCGAAATACGTGCATTAGCAGGCTGTCATGTGGCAGCCATCGTATTTTCAGCCAATCACAATGCGAGCCAGTCATTTCTCCGAAACATTGCCAAGCGGGACTTGATAGGGGTTTTGGAATTAGCACCTGGTAGGCAAGGACGTTTTTGTGATAACTGAATCGTGTAAATGTGTTTCAAACCATTGAATGTCAACTTTTACAAATCTTTAACTTGAGGTTGTAAGAATTTTGACCTTCCTATCCATGACTCGTTAGTGCTGCTATTCAAAGCGCATATGTAAGCAAAGCCCATCAGGAAAACTAGTTAACCCAGCACCCATTCAAGAGGCTTGGACTGGCAGGGAGGGAAGAGGAAAGAAAGCAGAAAGGAAAAACCAGGGGTCAAGGATTAGAGTGGGGTATGTAAACTGGAGAGGAGTGAGAGGAAAGATGGTAGATATTTGCATGTTAGCTTAGGAGGAAGACACGGATGAAGTGGCCCTGACAAAGACACATTAAGGGGAGGAGAACAGGATCAATTAGATATACCTGAGGGGTATAACTTCACAGGAAGAGGGAGGGCAGTAGGGCAGAGAAAGGGAGGAGGGGAACATTAAGGTCACAGGTCAGGGAATGTTTAAGTACCACGTTGAGAAAATCAGACAGAAGGTGAATAGAGCAAAAGGTATGATAAAGGTCACAGCAGGGAACTGCTTCAATAGATCATTTACAGGGAGAGTGCTGTGGGAACGTGTAGCCATACCTGGGAGGTTATATGGGTTAGATGTGATAGCCATTAATGAAAAGGATATTGAATGGATGGAGAAGGCACAAAAGGAGATGGGGAAATGGGTGCTTGGGGCACCACTGTGTGTAGCAACAGAGGCCGTATTGGGAGAGTTGGGATGGTTACCGATAAGACATAGAATAGCTAAGGCTAGGTTAGGCTATTGGGGATACTTGCAACAGGTGAATGAAGAAAGATGGTGTAGGAAGGTGTACATGGAGGCTGTCAATAAAAGACAAAATGGGTTCAAGAAATAGACAAGTTAGCTGAGAAATATGAGTTGAAAGGGCAAGATAAATTGAAGTCGCGTGGAAATCGTATATAGGAAAGGTGATTCAAGAGAAACATGTGGAGCAGTGGAAAAGAGGGTTTGAGGAGAAGATCACACTGTAAGCATATAAAGCTGTAGACAACCCACTGAAGATTAGATGTTGGGATGGTAGCAAGGGTTCTAGACAGTCGAGAGGCTGGCCTGTGTTTAATGAGAGGCGAGATAAGGGGTCAATTTAGCAGCCTCATTCTCAGTTGCATAGCTGGGCAGTGCCTATGTAAACAAAGACGCATGGGCACATTTTAGTCCCTGCTGTTTGGGAGTGTTGAGGTGTTATCATCTCAAAACGGATGTATATTTACCCAAACATACCATGTTTAGTATTTCTCTGTGGTTACAACGTTGAATAACATTTTCTGATGTACTTACCACTGAAATTAGAGATAAACAATGACAAAATAGGGCATAATTTTATTTCCTATAACCCTGCCAAATCCTGGTTTCATGATTTATGTACTAATTCAAAATGTATTGTATGCTTTTCCATCATTCTCTGTAGAATGATGCAAAACTGGATGAAGAACTGGCTCAGCATCCAGCAAAAGTGAATGCTTGTTTCTTTTCACCTTAGGAATGGCGGCCATCTTGCGTGAACAGCCAATCACAGAGTCCTTGTGCCCGATTTTACCAGGCAAGATGACCACCCCCGCCCATTTATTCATCTCTCAGCTTCGGATCACATGAAAGGGGTGTGATAAGTAATTTACCACTTACATAACAGTCAGTGCATTTATTGGGTTACGGTTAATGGTCATTTTACGAGCATCCTGTCACCCAATACCCCACTGAAGATACAAGATATGCCTCTTTGGAACACCCACCAACCAGATACTGCTCTGGCATTTTAATTTAAAACAGATCCATGACCGTTTCACGCTGTAACTTGACCAACAAGTGTTCATGCTTTTCAAAAGGGTATAAATTTGGGCTGGGTTGGGTTAAATTTTCAAGATACAAGTGGACCAATTTGAATAACGGAACAGTCCATTTTATCAGAAGTAATGGGGGTTTAGGACAACTGATAAAATAAAACCTTTTCTGTAATAACATAGATTATGCTGTTTCATACTTACTGATACTTTAAGTTGTGAAAACAAATATATTTGAGCATTCTAGGGCAAATTGTACAGATTTGATCAAATTTCAAAGGGCCCTACCCCTTAAATATGTAATTTTGGGGGTTCCTTCCTTTTTGGCTGGAAGGTGGACACAGGGTTGTTACTATCCCACCACCCCCATTGGATTATGGATCTATATGCTTTGGCAGTGCATTCTAGGTGCAAATTGCCGGGAATAGACCCTATGTTACAAAAGTAGAGCTTTGTAGAAAACGTGGATTTTTTGCAAAATGGGGGATTGTAGAGGTTGAAATTTAATGTCAGGTCACAAGATTATTTCTTTCTAATTTGGACCTACATCTTACTACTTGCATCAGGAAATTATTTTTGCAGTAGATGGCAAAATATTTGTCATCACATTGCTTGTACAAAATTTGATCAAATTACATGCACATGACTTTTGGACATTTGGGTCAGCAATGGCTGACAGATCAGAAATGACATGGACATATGACATTAGCATGGCCCTATTATTAGACTGGAATAATACCATAATGTGGATTATATCTGTGGAAAAGGACATATAAAGGTAAGAGATCATATCACATCTTTTGCACCACTTTTTAAAAATTTCTTATTTGTATGTGATACCAGTTAATATCATGGCCGCCATGTTGGATTTTGTGTATCTCGGTGACGTCACAGCCTAAGGCTTAGCATGGAACCGAGGTTTGCTGGTAGCCAATCAATCTCATTCATGTCTCAGCATTTCGACTGAGACTGTTATTTCAGGGCAGAGCAACAGTGATCAATCTGGAGAAGAGGAAACAGAAGTGGACGAATGAGAGTGATGGGAATTGTAGGGTGTGTAGGGAGGATGTCTATGAGACCATTGATCATATGATGACATGGTGTACAGGTTATAGAGCACTTAGAGACCAGCTGTTTGTACAATGGTAAACAAGAGATGGGCAATGTAATAGCTTAGAGCAAGTAAGGGACATGGCAGGAAAGATAGGTTAGCATGGATACTAGGATTGAAGGGCTATTTTCCAGGAAGTAGAGTTGGTTTAGAGTCAGTGAAAGGCTTTTTAGTGCAGTGCTGGGAGAGTAGGAATAATATCTTAGGATTAGTCACTGATGAGAATAGAAGGCAAACTTAGAAGGGAAGGGAGAAGGTGGCCCTTATTAGGGCTCCCATGACCCTGCCAGGTGGCATCATCAGCAGGGGCTGTGGGCATGCCAAGCGCAAAGTTGCGACAGTGGGATAGGGCTGAGTTTTCTTTTTTGTAATGAAGGCCACCTGACTAGCTACTAAGCTAGTCAGGACCGCGGCAAAGAAAATTTAAATCTTGAACAGCTTCAAAACCATTACAAATAAACTTTTCTCATCATTTTGAAGACACCCAGTCAGATTTGCTGTGAATCAAATCTTCTTTTCGGGTTTATTTTGTATTTTGAAGAAATCAAATTCATGCAATTGCATATTGCTGATCTACTTCCATCTAGAGCGAGTTGCCCACATATATTAACAATGTTCACCTTGCTGTTTTCAACCCCATGGAAAAACTTCATGGATCTTTTGTGTAATTCATTAATGATGGGTACGTCTTCACAAATCAATGGCAACAATGCATTATGACACCTGTATGGAAGTCGCCAAACAAATCGAATTACTTTTCTCCAAGCAGTATAAAAAATTTTATTTCTTTTTCGAAAAATCCCAAACTTGGCAGCCATGTACAGGCATACACTATATTTTGAACAATAAATACCTGGTGTCTGGAAAGACTTTACCAAAGTGAGCCATCAAAATGTTTACCTGTATTTGAAAATATCGGATACAATTGTCCATGCTGTCAATAGGGGCATTCTGACCAATAATATTACCAAGGTGCTCGAATCAATTTAATTCATACTTTTAACAGGAGAATTATCCAAAGAAACATCAGGATATGCATCAGTGTTACCTGAAACTATATGCTTGGATTTTGAAGGATTAAAGAGGACATTATATTCTTTGCCAAATTGTGAGCCGATTCCGAGCATCTTGTCCATAGAGACAGAGGTCGGAGCTAAGATACTGGGTCGCGAGTTACTATAATGCAAATCGTTTGTTGTTGTTTTTTTTCTTTGAAAAACAAGGATTTATTTCTTGAACTAATATCAGAAATTCCCGATGACTTGGTGACATTGGCTACACAGGAGCTCTTTTTCAGCGAAAAATGATTCAAAACAAGGTGCAGGAATTAATGGCCGATACAACGAAATCGTCCCGCCTGAACTTTTGAAGGAAAAGGTGACCGAAGCTGTATCCAAGACAACCAGATAAAACAACATCTGGGCTGTTGGGGTATGGGTATCAAAATTGGAAAGATGGCTGTATTGTCTTTACCATATTAGTTTTGATTTGAGTATTTAAAGGTGCCATGCGGATAAAAATTTAAAGTCTTTGCCCGCATATATACATGTAATATACAGATATACATGTTCTTGTTTTGTTCTAAATATAAAAGAAAATATGCCCACTCATTCTCGCCGACTAATTTTTTGTTGTTCTTTTTCTACTAGGTTTCGTATGGTCCCCGGAAAATGAAATATGTTGAAAATGTTATTGGTGTACAAGAAAACGCCCACTGAAAACCTTGCTCTCCTGTTGAGTTTGCTTCTGTGACATAATTGCGTCATTTCAGCACAAGTTGTAGGGGTGCTGATGAGCGTGTTCTGCAGCTGGTGGAGCATGCGCTGTGATGAATTTTGCGCAACGTTTCACGCCAGTAATTCAACCTGTGGAAACACAGACGAATAGAGCTACCACCTTCTAGTTCACTCAATGGATTACAAACATACATGTTTTATACACCAAAATGTTCATAAGATTTGTTTGCATCAAATAAACACCAGAAAACATGGGCGTGTTGGAAATTTTTCAGCAAATTGCCATGGCAACCAGCTCTGCGTAGTACTACTTGCAATATCATTACACGCACACAGTGTTGACTCCAGCTGAACCACTGTGTATACTGGTGCCAGTGTACATACCTTCACGATATTCATGTCGCTCAAACTATACACTGTTTTTCACTATCAAGCCAAATTCTGCCTTTCTGGTAGCAAAACGTTTGAAAATACAGCCCTTTGCATCCCTAGGCCTCATATTTTATTGGCACTCTCCAATCATATTACCTCAGCACAGGCATAATTACCCCCATGGAACCGCAATCGTATCATGAAGAAAACTCCCGGCGGGCTAAGAGGAACGAAAAGCAACACTCTGATCGGTAGCTTCATTTATGATATGGGTCAATCATTGCAGTATAACCATGAATTGATTCCGACTTGTTTCTCCCTATCTCATAAATGATCACACGACGCAAGTTTGACCTTTTGTCACGCATGTACAAACAACAGACCTCATGCCCGTATCCAAAAAGGGGGTGTCTTTTTGGTTTAAACATATTTTATTCACAAAAAAAAAAAAACAGAATTGGAAAGAAGGACATGGCCATATGTGATTCCCTCTTGCAAGAGAAGACACAAGCACAGGACAAACGAAACGCACACCAGCTGCGCCGCCACACGTCGAGTACAAGAAGTGCTCCAGGTGTCGTGATGCATGGCCAAAGCAAGGAGAAGATGGACTATACACCCGAAAGGAGTGCTCAGATGGAGGGGCTTGTAGAAATTACGAACATGTATCATGTTAAGAATTATTTCATCAGGTCACATGACCACGACGAAGTACTGTTGTTTGTTCACCATTTTGCTTCGAAATTTTTCAAGAAAAATAAGATAATTACAGTTTTCTTCAGACTGGTAATATGTATGAACCCGATACACACATTTTCAGACGTTCGCCGCTCCCCTGCATCTAATAAACTTAATCAATGCACTTTACTGCGAATCATCATGCATTTATCCCGAGTTTTATGCATGTCACATTTCACCTCGTAAGTCGTAACTGTCAACTGCCTCTACTATCGCCCACCTTTTATCAATATCCTGATTGCATATATTTACGACTAAATTCAAATAAAAGAAAGGGAAATAACATTTATTTTCCAATGTGGAATGAAAATAAGTAGTGACGCAAGCACATGTCCGAATTCTCCACCTGAAGTTAAAACCCCAACTATGGGTCGACATTAACGATCATCAACCGAGGCTAGCCAGCATGTCAGCAGTTCCTGCATGTGTTCCGTATCCGTATAACTCGTGTGTTTCTGTAAAATGTTCAACAAACGTTTCATTTTATGTTCACGTTTAATTTTCTTCAGGCCAGCTAGTTTATTTTCTGTTCACACTCTTTGTAATCTCTTGATGTTATTGAATCTCGGAACGTTAAATTTCAAACTGTAAATGGTGTAAAATGCGCATGCGCACAACTACGTAATTATCAGGGATTCCCTTAATCCCATGGTAGGCCCTGCTAAGGCCAAGGACTGTCGCACAGCAGTTCTTGCATCGTGAAACTCACTTCAATAATCGTGTATTTTAACAGATACACTGTCTTACTTCCGTTTGTATTAACATTTACAACCCAATTTGCTTCTATTTCTGATCCCTTCTTGCACCTCACACGACGCTATAGGCCCAGATCATCCCAAACTGAGTACCGTATTTGAGCAAATGATAAGCGACAACGGGTAAACTTGCACAGAACTTGCTAAAAAGAGAGAAAAGGAGGGAAAAGTGACTTCATTACCCATAAATATTTACACTTGAACCGCTTACTGTCACTGATGGCTGATTAAAGTTTTAAATCTTCGATATCTTATATACTATAGTAGATGTGGTTCTGAGTGTATAGGAGTTCGATCAAAGCAAGGTTAAGATCATCTCAAATGTCAAGGTCATGTCAAGTTCAAGGGTTATGTCAAGGTCGAAGGTCAATTTTAATCCAAAATGTCATTTTTGAGGTCAAGGTTCACTTCACATAGAGGTCATCTCAAGCTCAAAGGTCATTTCAAGGTCAAAGGCTACATTCGATGGTGGCTTTCTTCTAGCCATAATTTGGTCAATTTTTATCCAATTTTGATCATGTTGGGCTTAAATTGTAGCTATTGTAACCCTGCACCTTTTTCAAAATTTACATGTGACCTCTGTGTTGGCACACAGACATAAATATATTATTTTCGAGACTGTGTTGACAATCGAAACGAAAATTGTATTCAAACATAAAATGCATTCATGAACTGAATTAACATGCACACGTATGATGATTGTTGCGTGTAATTACATATCGAGAACAAGTAGGGGTGTCGTTTAACTGTTCATGTGGAACTTACCAGACTGAGCCGGAGGCATGTGGCAAGCCGTTTTGCCATTTTAGTCTTATTTGGCGATATCGCCACGTCATATAGCGATAACGTTAGATATCAAACGACATCCCCAAAAATTTTGTGGTAACTCTAAATCCTTTTGCAATATCACTTAATCATTTCGCTAACTTATTTAAAAATATCGCCAAAAGATCCAGCGATGCGATGTTGTGATAAATGATTTGGTGATATCTGTCAATCATTTTGTGATATCGCCAAATTATTTTAGTAGCTTGATTTTATTTTTGTCTGTTTATTTATTTATTTATTTATTTATTTATTTATTTATTTATTGTTTGCTTGTCTGTCTGTTGTTCGGTTTTATTTCATATTTTTTGTTTTGTTTTATTTCTCCAGGTCACGTGACCTGGCGAAATACTGTGTTTGCTTCACGTCTTGCACCCGAATTTCACAAGCAAGAGTGGGCATATTTCTGATTTTCTTGGTTTGGTTTAAACATATTTTATTTCAAAAGAAAACAATTGGCCGACAGGCATGTTGCCTATATTGGGGCCTCTTGTACAATGAGAACGAGACAACGAGGAATTGTTGAACACCATTTCACTGATAGATAACACACAGGACAATAAAATAAGGAGAAATGAAGGGAGGGGGAGTGGTGTGTGAACGTAGGTATGTTTAGACGAAATTTACAAGATGGGTGTCAAATTTTCACTAAAGTTAAATTTTAAATCTTCCAGAAAGTTTAATGTACTTATGAACAGCCTCGAAAATTTCCTCATTTTGTTTTCTTGTAATTCCTCTTCCTTGAATTCCGAACAGTAGAGTTTTTAAATTGAAACTACCAACAGTTATTATTTTACATTGCATTTCGTTCCTGAGTAGAACAAACTTACTACATTCAAAGAAAAAATGGTACACAGTTTCAAAATTAGCTCCGCATGAGCATGATGGGGAGTCTACAACTCCAATTCTGTACAGATCGTTGTTCAGCTGGCTGCATCCCATTCTCATTCTAGAGTGTATAATAGCAATTTTCCTGTCTCCAAGGTAATAAAGTTCTTTCCGTTTAGGTTTAGTTCTATTTAGTTCCCGTTTAAACTCGTCCAAATGTTCAACAGTCCTAGCTGATCGGGGTAGCGAATTCCATTCACGGATAGCTGATGGAAAAAAAGAATTGTAAAATGTAGCTTTCTGAGCATCAATGACTCTTATTTGCTTGGTCCGTTCTGAAGCTTTTTCCGGTAATAATCTATAGAGATATGCTGGGGCTATTCCATTAATGATCTTAAATAGTAGGATTTTCTTAGTGATAATGCAGACATACTCAAAAGCCCCAATAAACGGAGGCCGCCGCGCACTTTGGTATAAACATATTTATTGAATTAACTTCCAAACACATTTTGCACAAGTTATTCACAATTGGGAAAAAGGGCATTGCCCTATGTGAATTCCTCTTGCAAGGAAAGGACAGAGCACAGAACTGACCAGACACACGGGTACGAGTGGAGGAGTCGCCAATATGGACGAGACAGATAGAGGGGCATTTATTACCGTGTAGAATCTTTCCAGATTAGAGTATGGATTTGAATAATCACACAAGTGAGATAATGGAAATTGAACCTGAGATAAGAGAACAAAATTATTTAGCCAATACCAGTAGGTTTGAAGCGATTTTTAGCAGATATATATTCGTGCACTGCAGTAAAAATATTACAATTGTCGGCAAAAGAACATTGTGTTGAACCATACAACAATATTCTAAGAGTGAAAGGAGCCAGAGGAATGATTTTATTATGAAGTGTTGATCTTGAGTTTCTGTATTTCGGACAAAGAAAAAAAATAATGAAATGTATCTTTGATGTGTGAGCCACATGTGCAAGCAGGTGATTTTTTGACCCCAATTTTAAATGGGTGAGAATTAAGTGGACTAGCGTATGTTGAATAGCAGTACACCTATCTCCAAAGTTAAACAACTCAGGGAAATCAGTTGACCGAGGTACTGATTTAAAAAATTTACGTTTAAATACTTGAACAGAAGGCGAATTTCGAATTTCAATTGGGAGCTGGTTCCACAGTCTAACAGTCGAAAATGCAAATGGCATGGCAATACGAGGTATGCATATTAATTTCCCGTCACAACTGCATACCTGGATGTCTTAGTAACCATAGTTCCGCCTGGCGAGATACGGGTCGCTGCCTGCGCTGGGAAGCGGGATATATATTTTGGAAATACAAGACTACTTGGTACAGTCCCCGGGTACAGTCACACGGAAATTTATTCTTGTAGCAATTCAGGAAACACTAGATGGCCTATGACTTTCATTATCTGTTAAAATAAAATTTCTGTAAAAGACACCAATTTTGTGAGAAAGGGGTATCTGGCTCTGTCTGTGACAGTGACATGCCCGTGTGTCCTCCGTGAGTGACTGGCGCGAGCCCCGTGCTTTGTGGCGGGAAACTAATATGCATGTCTCGTGTTGGCAGTACCAGTGGACAACCTCGTACAAAACTTTGGGGAAAAGTGATATTACTTCCATAAATATTGATCTTTGGGCCGTCTACTGTCACCGATTACATCCTAGCTATACATTTGGTCACCGTAGAGTACCGATTTCGAGTGTAGTATTTAAACTGCATTATCTCGATATGCACCCTCTTTCTGAACTCCTTATGTTGCCTTCTCTGTTATAATGTATAGTCTGTATAGTCTGTATAGGTCATGCATAATGTCAAGTAATAAATTTTCTGTCCAAATGTATCCCGAAAGTGTATCCTGTCGTGGCCCTGATTTTTAAGTCTTTTCTTCATAGGAGAATTTCATTTAGTCGGTTGACTTCATGTTACTGAAAAATTGTGGAGGTGCGAGAAAAGAACCACAACATTCATAGTTAATATCTAAGGAGCTGTTATCGTTTATTTCAACGACGCATGGAGACACAGCTTATGGAACCTATCACTAAAGGTCTTCACACACCAAGAACATGCATATATTTATACGCCACAGATAGAAGATTAAAAGAAGATAAATTCAGTTGCGCGCACAAATAAACGAAAACAAGCACTCACCTTGCATGAAAGAGACGTGAATGATAAAGCAACACATTCACTGGTGTCTGGAAAAAACCCGTACTAGATTATGACCCCACTGAACAACAGGATTCTTGTCAGTCCTAAGTCCATGCTGTCAGGATTTTCCATTCAGCATTAGTCTTTTTTCCCCCGAGATGGATACAGGATCCACAGTCCGTAACATACAAATATGGTACGATACAGACACGCTTTCCGTAGGCCAAAAATTAGGACCGGACACGAAATAACCTTTTTTTCAATTTTCATAAAGTTTGACTTTACCTTTATTGTTTCGAGATAGGATCCATGAAAATCAAAGTTAATGTAATAAAAAGGGACAAAAACATGACCACGTTTTACCTGGCTTCAGCGCTAGCATGTCTGTTGACAAACGTATGCTAAATAAGAAATGATTTACTTCACAGGAAATCTCTCTGGGTTCCTTCAAAATGAAAACAGTTTGAAATGCTACACTATGCCATTGTTCAACATATTTGGATGTGGCCATGTCAAAAACTTATAAACTGAAGTTTGAATGACACCACTGTCTATAACAGTTCTGAAGCTATTCAAAATTTTAATTTTGTGTATTAGCCGAACTTGCATAAATTAAAATCCTTCAACTCTGTTCATGATTCATTGTATGCGCTTATTTCACAAACCTACAAATTAAATTTGAAATCGTACCTCTATGTATAATAGTTTTGAAGTTATTCAAGATTTATTGTATTTGCCTTGTTTGCATAAACTTTGGTTCATGGGTCATTGGATGCACCTATGTCACCAAACCTGGAAAGTAAAGTTAAAATGGTATCTTTATCCGTAATAGTTTTGAAGCTATTCAAGATTTTAATTTTGTGTATTTACCTAATTTGCATGCATTGAAATATAACAATTTTGGTTCATTAGATCAGCGCGATCAATCAGGTCCTGTTGTGCAGATGTATAACAAGGAGCATTTGGACAAGTATATCTGACTTTAATTCATCTCCCTTCAGGTGAGATATTACCCCCTCCTTTGTTATTACCCCTCATGAAGTTCCCATAGAAAATTCTGTTGACAGCACACTGTGCCCATAGATGGTTATTTTGTCAGCTTTGTAACACATCTGATGTCTTGTTGCATATCTGGTGTATTTGTTTTATATCCACACACTTTGTCCACACCTGCATGGCCAATTTTCCCTTGCTTGGTAGCACCAAGGAGGGTGGAGGGAGCATCGAAACATGTTTTCTTGTCCCCTTCCCGGCATCAGTAATAGAGTATATTTTGTCTTACTGCGACACGGGGGTACACGTTACGTACGTACAATGTTTTGACTGCCAAAAGGTCACTTGTGCTGATCCTCGTGTATTGTCTATTAGACGACCCTTCCAGCCTTGTTCATTTATCTTTATAGCGGACTACAATGTACTTTGCAGCGACTTCAGATTACTTTGTTACACTCTTGCCTATAACACAAGAAAAGAATAGCGTGTACGGGACTGTTCGTAGCATACAATATGTAGTCGTGGTCATGACCTGGTCATTGTCCACCTATTCACTCGGGTCATTGAGAGTTCACGCTGAACGTTTTGTTACTCGGCATATGTCGGATGTATCTGTGCCCGGTCATACATGTATGTTGTCAGAGCTGAAAAGTTACGCGCTCTTACCCAAGTGCGGAATCATCAATCATGTTTCACATTATTTATACCTCACTTTTTCTGCTTTGCGCTACAGCGACATCACAAGTATAGTGGTGTATTTGTACCTGACAACTTGCCTTTATTATTGTACTGTCTGTTTACTGCTTGATATCACCAGGTGATATTTTACAGGCGTACCGGATTGACTTCAAGTATTACCACAGTATTGTAAATCAAGTAAAAGCGCCACACGCTTAATTGTGTTCATATTAGGGATCCAAGTAATGATAAGCATGCATTCATTGTCACTTTTCTGAGTAGCAGTTTGGTTGATTCATACATACAATCGAAAACCAGCTCAAAAAATTAGTTCGAGTTTGCCATTATAAGTAATAATTTTAAAACACGGGTATCTTTATGCACACTAGCTAAACGGGCCACAGAAATTTTGCACTCCCTCTTGCTGATTTCTAATGTACAGCGGTACCCACGTAAGTACAAAATAGATTTTGATTATATATTATATGTATAGTTTGCGTTAAAGCTATATCGTTCATGTTTTGTATTTCGTGTAACCACCATGTTGCATCATTTTTGTGCTTATATTTCATGTGTAACGTGCCTAAACTATTGCTCCTTGGCACACTCCCTATTTGTACTTCCTGAGGCAAAGAATGAGACGTTTCTCGCTAGTCTTCTTCTTCCATTCATGACGCTCTGTCTAGTCGTGCCAGACAGAGCGTCATGAATGGAAGTTGCTCTGTGCACCAAGACAACATTTTTTTATTTTGTCATAGTAACCCCTAAAATGTTTAACATACCAGTTTGTAATTCATCCAAGTACCAATTGCACTTTATTCCAGTACACTATAATTGATGGCGAGCCAAAGCTGACTATACCATTTCAGTATGACCTACATGTACATTTTTTGTGCTATTTCATATTTAGCGTATGGGCTAATCCTAGCCTTTCTTTGTTCACAATTATCGGAATTAGTGTTTGTTCAACTTTAAGCTTTACAACCGTAACTGCTTTCACGTTGTGAAAAAAATCCAAGGTTAATATACTCTTTTTTCTAAATCCACTCTTACAGCAAATCATATATATATATATATATATATATATATATATATATATATATATATATATATATATATATATATATATATATATATATATATATATATATATATATATACCATGATGTCTTTTTCACCCTTTTTTGCTTTTGTTATGTATGTGGTTTTCCCTCATGTTTTTCTGTTTTATGTTATGAATATGTTACAAAATATGATGGTCGCCAAAAGACTGGAATACCTTGAGATGCTGTGGTGTAAAGTACAGAATAGGCTACTGGTGCTTGTTAGGCCCGCAACACCAATTTTTGGGAGGGTCACAGTGATCCTGGTGATGATCTTAAGGTACCTTAAAGGCTTCATGCACGGTGAATCATTCATCTATTCTGATCGTAATGGGATGTAGCACCGAACAATATAGAGCAGCCATTGACCTCTTCATATCTATTCTTTTTCAGGTATTACACAAGTTATACATTTTGCTTATCCATCAATGAGTAATCATATCACCGCTTCCCTATTGTGTCTTAGTAATAATACTTGTAAATATTCTTTTTAGTAGATTTGTGTGCTCACGCCATATTATTAATGTACCATGTAAACACTTTGACTTATCCATTGATGTGCATCACAACCTAGGACCTAATGACACTTTTGCTGTCAACCAACTTAAGGTATGTCATTGCAATGCTCGCAGTCTCAAAAAGTTGGCAAATTTGATGAAATTCAACTTCTCGCACAGTCTGAAAATATTAGTATAATTACTGGCTCCGAAACCTGGCTTGATGCAAGCTACCCAAACCAGCTCCTGCATATCGACAATTTTCAACCTCCGTTAAGAAGAGATCGTCCGACAGTTACAGGAGGCGGCCTCTTAACTTGTGTACATTCATGCCTACCAAGCGTCAGGCGATCTGATCTATAGAGGACCAAAGCTGTGAATGCATATGGTGGAGATATCAACCAGACGCGGGTCACTTCTGATCGGGAACTACCACTGACCACCTGGCCAACCCGTAGAGATCCGTATTGCTTTCCTTGAATCTTTACATGATTCCGTTTCTCCCGCTATGGAGAGTAACCCTCATTTACTGATACTTACCGAGGACTTAAACGATAGATCTGTCGAATGGAACTCCAATCACTCTGATAGCGAACATAGACTTATTTTGAACTGCAATGTTATGGCTCCTATCTCAAAGTCTGATCACTCAGTCATATTCTACTCTTTCTCACTCTCATACCAAAAAGACCACTCTTTCAACAGAGGCGCATGAAACTTTAAAAAAGCTGATTTTCAAGGCCTTAATACCACTTTATGCTCCGCTCCGGGGGACACTGCCTTCGACGTGTTCGAATCCTTTGAAGCCAGAGTCTGTTATTAATCTGACCTATTCTTAACTATAGCAAAGCAGTTTATGCCATATAAAGACGTCACAATTAAGCCCATGGACCAACCTTGGGTAACAGCATATATTAAAAAACTTATCAGACAGCGCAACCGTGCCTGCAAAAGATTCAAGAGACTATCTAAAATGCCCTTCCCTCTGTGTAAAAGGGAAACATGTAACGACAAATGTCCAAGTTACCTAAGGCCTAACAAAAATATATGTGTGGTTCCGGTAACCTGACAGACCCTACTAAAAAGGCCAAAACCTAAATGGAACAGAACAGAACAAAACAAAACAAAACAAAACAAAACAAAACAAACAAACAAAAAAACCACAAAAAAAAAAAACAAAAACAAAAACAAAAACAAAACAAAACAAAACAAAACACACACAAAATTAAAAAACAAAACAAAACAAACAAACAAACAAAAAAAAAAAAAAAAAACAGAAGAGAAGATTTGCTTCAAAGCACATCTGTCTGTGTGCCTTCAAAAGTTGTAAATATTACGGGCTGCAACTTTTGTCCTTTGGTACTTCATATTCCATTGAGCTTATGGCTGGATTAAAATTTCAAAGTCCAAAATGACCTTGACCTTCGACCTTTACAGGTCACATGTAAATTGCAAAAATGTACAGTGTTACAATACCCACAATTTAAGCCCAACATGAACCAAATCAGATGCAAATTGACCAAGTTATGGCAAAATGAAACTTTCCAAGGGGCAGATGACCTTGACCTTTGCCCTTTAGAGGTTACAGGATCTTACAAAAATGTGCAATGTTGCAATACCTACAATTTGAGTCTAACATGATTATATTTGGATGGAAATTGGCTGAGTTTGACTGGATGAAACTTTGAAAGGTCGAAATGACATTGACCTTCGACCTTTAGTGGTCATATGTAAATTACAAAAAACGTGCAGTGTTACAATTGCTACAATTTGAGCCCAACATGATCAGAATTGGATAAAAATTGACCGAGTTATGGGTACATAAAAATTTCAAAGGTCCAAATGACCTAGATCTTTGACCTTTGGACGTCACATGTAAATTACAAAAATGTGAAGTATTACAGTAGGTACAATTTGAGCCCAATATGGTCAAAATTGGATAAAAATTGGCCGAGTTATGGCTAGATGAAAATTTCAAAGGTCCAAATGACCTTGACCTACGACCTTTAGAGGTCACATGTAAATTAAAAAATGTGCAATGTTACAAACATGTTAATTGACGTTGGATTGGTTACCTGTACCTATTATAGTTTTGAAGATATTCAAGATTTAAATTTTCAAATGACCCTACTTTGCATAACTTTCAAAACCGTTGACCCTCTTTACAAAAACTCAAGACTTCATGTATGGAAGTATGATCATGCCAAGTTTGGAGTTTTTACGTGTAATACTTTTCAAATGAAATGTCGGACAAATTTGCCTGTAAAGAAGAAAGAAAGAAAGAAAGAAAGAAAGAAAGAAAGAAAGAAAGAAAGAAAGAAAGAAAGAAAGAAAGAAAGAAAGAAAGAAAGAAAAAAAAACAACATGTCTGTGTTGGCACACAGACATAATAAGAATAACTTTCAAACCGCCCTTCCCTAATAAAAATTGATCGACCCAGGCCAGTGCTAGAAACTCAGTCACAGATGCAAATGGCCCGAAAAAGTATATTTTATTTTTCAGTGGCCCAAATGAGAGACAGGTGGCCCAAAGGGCTAAAGCGCCCGAAGGCATGCTGGGTGTGGGGAAAATTTCGAATTTGAGCATGCAAAATGGTGCCTTCTGATGACTTTCAGCTGGAAAATCTTGCATTGACATGGTTGACGAAATCACATCATTTTGGTCATTATTGTACTGATTTGGCTATTTCCGCTCAGATTGTACATAAATCTGAAGGAAATTAGCAAAAAGTAGTAACAAATAGATTTTTAAAAAGACCATCGCCATGTTATCAATTAAGATAAGACAATTTTTGTATTTATACATGTGCGAGAATTTTGCACACATATTCATTATGTTTGTTAATTCGGTGAAAATGAACAGATAAATTATCCTGCAATTAGCAAGTGGTGTATTTTCTCTACAAAAGCGAGAGAAAAAGAAATATCAAGATAATGACTAGGTCTAAATGTACTACCCTTTTATCACTGAATGTTGATTGATTGATAATATTTTATTTATGTACATGAAGAAAGTGTACAGTTGACAAACTAGAATACATAAAATATATAAAATACATGTATATTAGGACACATATGCCCGCATGGTGCAACATAATTGCTGAAAGTACACCGAAATATAATGCATGAAATGGGAGCACCAAGAGCCTAGGGAATCTTGACTTGGCTTATTTCCACGGTGGACCACAACATGAAAATAGCAAGTATGAAGTAAGAAAAATATTTAAGTTGCTTTGCATAGGTTTGAAGCTGAAATGCTTTAATCATATATATTTATTAAAAGATAGATCTAAATTTTCAATAAATGAATAAACAAATAAATATAAGCACCAAAGGCATAATTTTTATAACACTAAGATACTGAATATATAAATATATAAAGTAGTCCCTCTCCAGTACTTCCATCTCATCTCGTAACGGAGTATCTTCATTTGTCATATTGATTATTATAAATTGCGCACGGCTGGTCTCTGCGAACCCGTTCAATCATAGGAATGGTGCCCTCCTTCCATGGTATCCATAGTGCCTCATTTATATACATGAGTCCGTGTCTCTATTTTCATTTAAATGTTGGGAGAAATGCCTTGCGCTCCCATAGGACCACAGTCGTTGATGCAGGGAAGGAACACCCGATCTGTTGGGTGCAATGAAGGCTCCACGGTGGCAGGGTGCGCATGCCGCCATAGTATAGTGCTTCGGCCGCGCCGAGCGGTATGCATTCGTGCATCCATGCATCGCATACAACCGTCCCCATTGCCCCCCCCCCCCCCCCCCCCACCAAAGGGCCATGTCGTGGAACGCCGGGAGTGCGTACGGGTAATGGTCGGGCCAGTATCTCCCTTTCAGTCGCCACCCATGGTCATTGCATATGGGTGTGTAAACACGCGCCCAAATTTGTTTGCATGTATCTGTGTATATATTGTTCAATTGCTGCATCTAAATTCCAAGTCTTTGGTATCTGTAGTCTAATTTATATCATGCATAGTCATCTCATAGTCATATTATCATGGTTTATATTGTCCTGTGAGTCTTGTATATATTATTGTGCGTCTCTGTGTCTGGAGAACCCCTAGATAGACAATGTCTTGTACTATTGGGCAATCCAGTATAAATAAAGACGTTTAGACTAAACTAAACTCTTTACTTCCCACAGGTTAACCTGTCACTGTCTAACCTGTATGCATCTTATGGAAGTACTTTTGTCCATATTGCACACGTTCTTCTGTAGAATATTGACATAGGCTGTATTAGCCCAAATAAATGTATGGGTCTTCAGCGGGTAAAAACTCAGAAGATGTCTTTCATATTTACAGCGTCTTTCGAACACAGTCATGGAAATTTAGAAAACCATCATGGCAAGCATTGGCGCTTTGTTTTATGACCTTTACATTTAAAACTAAACGATCAACGTACGCGCCGGCATTTTAAAAGGTTTAAGGGGCAATAGTTACTCAACAATACAAAATGATATATCTCCATTTCTGATGGCCCATGATTGCGCAAAATTTCGTAAATTAAAGTCGGCAGTTTCTCCCAAACACAATGCCCACGCATCCTTTTTAACTTCACCTGTTAAATTGTCTAATAAGTGGGCAAGTGATGGTAGACAATGGAGTTTTCCAACTGTGATGATTTACTGCTCACTGTAGATGAATAGTCTTCGACAACATGGGACACATGACGAAGAGATCCTCTAAAAAATACGCGCTGTCCAGACGGCCAGTAAGAGTTCCGATGATACAATGAAAATATATAAGGCATGGGCTACGAACTGCGTCTAGGTGCGTAAATATTACCCCCTGTCCCTTTGAGAGAAAAAAAATGATGTGCAAAACTGTCACCAGCGCCGAACCATGATGTCTTCTTGCTTTCAGCAGGGACGTGTTCTAGACACGCCCCTGCTTTCAGAATGCAGACAAATACAACCATTCATTTTTCCACCGCATTGTGCCCCGGTGCTAAAATTCTCGGACATTAGAGATTTACAGCGGTTGGGAGAAGCTAAAACTGGTAGTAGGAAATATCGAGAGTTAAAGTAAACATCATTGTAGTCAATTATAGTTTATTGTTGTCATAACTGTATAAGTATGGGCGCCTTTTACTCTATGTTTGGATCGTTGCTTTCTTTGTAAGTCTATAAGCAACCAAACGTATATATTTTGCAAGTGTTTCAGAGCATCAATAATGATATGATATATGCTGTGGCCGCGATTCACTTTGACATCCAAATCAAATGTCTTTTTGTGCGGCATTTCGCAATGTTCAAAATGGCGCTTACCATGTGCCAGTTCAAGCCAGGGTATTGTGTTGTATTTGGATTTGTAAGTAACGATGATAACTTCTTCAGACACACCACTGAGCAAGCAGATTAAAGTTAAGATAGCAAGTCATGTTGTAAAAGTACTTTAAGGACCGCTTGCACTGGTAACTCAGAAAACGGACACGTGGGACCTAGCGAAATATTATGGAAACGATTACCGAACAGGCGAGGCTATGGACTATGCTGTTTCACAGAACAATCGTGGCTATATGCCTGATTGAACTTGGTGTTGCTATGCTGTTTCCGCGGCCCAAGTTAGCCCTCCAGACAGGTTGAAGTAAAATGATGTGTTTAACTTGACTTTACTGCAAAATAACGGCACATGACCGACGCTTTCAGTTCTCTATAAAATCCTTCAACCGGGGCTATGGTCATACTTTTTCACCGAACAACCGTTGCTATGCACCTATGCTCTTTCCCCGGCCAAAGTTAACCCTCCACTGCAGACAAGTTGAAATAAACTACTTTGTTTGAGTTGACTTTACTGCAAACTAACGGCACACGACGGCCACTTTCCCGATGAAATCTTTCAGCCAGCGTCGATTAATTTTTATTAGGGAAGTGTGGCTTGAAACTTTTTTGTTTCATTTTATATTTCATAAAATTTCTTTAGGATCGGGACTCCGGCCTTTTCAGTGGGGTCATTCGGGTTATCGGAACCACACACACATATATATTTTTGTTATGCCTTAGGTAACTTGAACATTTGTCGAAACATTTTTAATGGATGTTCTTTCCCCTTTGCACATTACCTCTTTTGACGTCAGTTGAATTTGTTTCCTGGGCACAGCCGAAGGCACTTGTTGAGAGAAAAAACATGAATTGTGCATAGATATTTTTTAAGAAATAAGTGCTACTGGGTCATGCAACATTTGGCTGATTGGTCGACCAAAGAAAATATTTCTTCATATAAGAAATTAGATATCCAAACATCAGCTTCTCTTTTTCATAGATTGCCCCTGTTAGTCTCGTTGCATGTAAATCATGTGGTTCGTATATATTACCAATTTATAAGTTGTTATCAGACCATAGGATTGCTGAATATTCCAAATCTTCTTTCAAGAACAAAATCAATTTTAGCTATTTTAGATGGTGCATAGGGATTCAAGTAGACTTCAAATGTAGCTGTTTGGAGCGAATTAGAATACCCAATAAGCAAGCTAAATGTTCACACAAATATGCAAAAACTGGTGGAGAATAGTTCACATGAATCTTTATTATCTACTTTATGATTGTTTGTTGTGCAATGTCGAAAATATTAATATCGATAAATTTCAATAAATATCTTTGCAAATTGTATTGAACCAGATGGGTTTAAAATATGTGGGGAAATTCCACCCACAATAAATCTGAATTTCCTTCTGATATTTTCCAAAAGGGATTAAAGAAATAATAGTCAAAGGAAAAACGATATACCAAACAATGCAGAAGACTCATAGAAATAGAGACCTTGTAAATAATTTGTGGCCGACTTCAATTTGGAAAGATATCTTATGGTTAACTTTGATAATCAGACCAGAAAGAATATAATGCATTTTAGAATAAGTCCCCGTAACCTGAAAATAGAAACAAATAGACATAGATGACCCTGTAAAATTGCAGTTGAAGAAAGAAAATGTGAAGATTGTAACCAAGTAAATGATGAAATCCATTTATTTCTACATTAATCAAGATATGAGACGGAAGGAAATGTAATGTTTAACTAGTGAGCTGATATTTTTCCTTCAATTAACAATTTGGACCATATGCGAAAATTCGCCTGTATTGTGAAACTTGATTACGTAGAAAATGTAGGCCTAATTAGAGCAGTGAAATTTTTGTTAAAAAATAATGGAGGCAATGGGATCATTTTAAGACCCTCCTTCTTTGTTGTTTTTGTTTAACTTTCACTTTTACTTACAATATATTGCTGATATAGTTGAGACAATGTGTATGGTTTTGCATTGCAATTGTAGATCAGTGTACGTGATTGTATATTTGTTACATTGTCATGATGTAGCCAACAAATATCATCCATTCATGGTACAGACTAGATGTAAATTTTTCAATGGATGAGGCAGGCAGAGAAATTCTTTGATCTGAGCAAGAGTGAAGATGTAGTTATTAGATGGAGAGGTGGCTAAAATGTGTTTTGTTGGTTTTCAATCAGAGCATCAGGTGAAGAAACATAGCGCTGCATCCACTCCTCTTCAACGCACTATTCTGTTATAAATAAAATGGGCTTCATCCTTCAAGGACATTTTTCTGTCTAAGTTAATGTGTTATTTTGCAATTATACAAACTGTCATGAGCAGTGTTTCTTGGCCCAAAGAGAACGTGGATGTGAAATAAGTCCCCTCGCTAAGTACTTTATTTTTTATGAAAAGTGAAGGAGTTGAATTGTTACAGCATTTTTGTGAAGAAAATTGCCATTGCGATGACGCAATGTATACTTGATTGACTATTTTATCGTGCAGAATGGCATCTCATTTGGGAGGCCGCTCTCGTCAAGCATCGCTACTTTCATCGCAGTTCGACCACCTGAGTCTGTGACGTCACGGAAAGGAGCTTCTACACCACTCTAATTGTAACCATTGGCTCACAGCAGTGAATGTCAATTTGCGCTTACTAGATTAAAATGGGGATGCAACCGGGAAACTGTTCCCGGTTGTCTGTTCCCGGTTGTCCAGTCTGAACTCGTACACCGTGGTGAACCAATGTTGGAAGGAGCCACTGACTACTACAAATTCGGTCTTTGCCGGTGCAACTGGGACTGGCCATGCCGTAGCTACCACGGAAGATGACCAAAGCTGGCGCTCGGGAAGTTTTGACCAGTAAGGGGTGCTTTTCAAAAGTTTTTGCGCGAAAAATCCTACATAAGTGACTGGCTGAAGTTAAAGTTTCTGAGTACTGCCACATTATACCCTTTAATAACAAGGCAGACCATTAAGTGTATAGGTGATTTGCTGTCTTGCGAGTGCACTTCTTGTTTTCGTTCAGTTACGTCTACCCTGTTTTTGTCGTACAGTGCTTTCTTTTCTCCTATTTTATATGCAAAAGGGATTTTAATGTCGGGCTATACCCTTGTTCACGACCCCCCCCCCCCATAAAAAAATTTAAACCAAGAAGGCAGGTCATCTTACATGGTTACACTGCACGCTAAGACAGGCAAAACAGTAACACCTCCCGCTGTGTGCCTTATGTGTATTCAAGCTGTGGTCAAGTGCATGTGTATTCCCCTATCTTTTGAAGTTTATGGCTTGCTAGAGTAGTCATTATTAATCCCTTTAGGCATGCACCAGCATCACAGATTTCAATGCTATCCTTTACCTTCACGTATCCCAGGCCTTGTTATAAATCACTAAAATAATAAAACTAAGAGCCTGCTGCACGTACAGGTAGGCCTATTATTTCAAATTCACCTGGTTTTGAGGTTACATTTACACTGTCTTAGCGTGCCGCATATACTGCCGGTATTGCCTGTATTGGCAACCGCGCAAGATGGCCTGGCGTAAACTTAAACCAATCTCTTGAATAGGAATCGTCTCGCAATGACTTTTGAAAAGCATCCCTTACCATTCTAAACTGCCCAAGCTCCAGCTCTGGTGATCTTCCGTGGTAGCTAAGCGACGACCGGCTTTGTCATAGCTCGGTCGTGGCTCCTTCCAGTAAGGCGGAATTTCTCTGTCCTCTATTCTTGACCAAACATCTTTCCCCTCGTGCCCAGTAACTAAGTCCTTCTTCGAAAAAAGAACAGCTAAAACTGATATCCAGCTAATTCTCTGCGTCGCTACCGCTCATGCTTTCTATACCGCTATCCTCTAATGTATCACATCGACTGCCTTCCGTAACGTCACGACCCAAAGCGCGCTTGATGGCAAAAAGACGCGAACTTGTCAACTTCGGGTTCGTCAAGGGCAACAAAATTCTTTTGCAAATAAAGTTATTTTCCTGTGTGAAAATTGTAAATTTTCTTCACAAAAGTTCTAGAACACTCGAAGACCTTCACTTTGAACAAAAAATGAATGATTCTGCGTTTGGAACCTTTAAACGTCTTCTGCCTTCAAGATAGTATTCTCATCTGTTTGTATATTGGTTATCATGATCATCATATAT
Organism: Hermodice carunculata; assembly: GCA_964020975.1. NCBI lineage: Eukaryota > Metazoa > Annelida > Polychaeta > Eunicida > Amphinomidae > Hermodice > Hermodice carunculata. The sequence continues at coordinate 45,595,811 of OZ026629.1, read as the reverse complement.
AGTGGGTACCTTACCACCTTAGCCTTAGGATAAAAAGGAAATGAAAGGATAAGCACAGTTTAGTCTTCTCCAGAGACATACTATTAGTAAGTATTCTACAGGTCAAACCCAGCAACGATATGTGTATTCTCAGTTTCCCATCACACCGTGTGTTAGGCCTACTCAGATATTGTGTAAACCAGTTACTTCGATGTTTGAAGATTAAAATCTGTTGGAATGTTTAGATTGAGAAATATTCTTGGTGTTGCTACATGTGGTTGTTTTCAAGTTACAATACATAAGCGAAAACGGGAGCACACAACCTTCATCAGTCCAGTGGACTGAGCTGATACCCTGTGTATTGGCACATAAATACCGCTTCTGTTCAATCAAATTATGCTTATGTTAAGATCCATATTGAGCCAAGTTTTACGAGAAGTTAAAATAGCTTGTGAAATGGACCTGTTTTGCATATTCATTTGGTCGGTGAATAATCGTTCATCTCAAGGCATACCATCGAATCAACCAATTTGTCTATTTTGTCTGACAAAAGAGGACCAAGCTCGTTAGTATTCTCAAGACTTTAAGGAGATACATTGTTCACTATACCGTTTCCGGTAATACATCGGCCTACAATCAATTATATAATCTCTTTAGACAATTGGATGTTGTAGAGCTAATATTTTCGGTCGGAAATTGTAGATATTTTTGGTTGAGATCACATCGTGTCATCACTCTTGCAATCCGGGACTGACTTTACATCTAATCTGTTAATTTTCGAACAAGTTAGACGTTAGAATACAAAACGGAATACGACTTTTACTGTCCAACTATAAAAATGCTAGATCTTTATGTACGTTTGATTAAGTTTTCTTGCCCCCCCCCCCCTACACACACACACACACACACACATCCCCAGCTTCATACTTCTGAAGCGTCAGTGGCCTTTGTTTCATACTGCTGTTTCTTATAAATATCAGACGCTCTTGCTGGTTACTTTTGTGAACTGTGTTCATAATATAAGCTTATGTTGTGTCCACAGGATGTTCGTGTTGTTGGGTACCAAGGACCCATAATTGCCACTGACCGACTGGCCCAAGAGAAACTACCCAAAGATGCACGTATACTGGATGTTGGAGCTGGAACCGGCTTGTGTGCAAAAGCGGTAAGTATAAACACCTGCCAAGGGTCCCTGCACTCAAACATGAACAGTGATACCAAATATATTGATGTCCACGATTTGTTTCGGGTTTTCATCATTTGTTACCACTTATATAAAAACTCGCCAGTACTTTTGGACCTCTATCCATTATTGGGGCAACCTTCTCCATTGAACTTCGTCTTTGACGCAGTGGGGCGCTGGCACTCAGCCTATTGCTGACCCTTATTTCATTGCCTCAGGGCGACTTCTAGGTCTGACACACAATACTATTTCTGGGGCCTACTACTGGTCAATGTTTGTCGTTGTATTTACATTTTGATGTATACTCACTTTGGGAAAGTCCCAGTATATATTGTACTTTACATTCATTCGACAAATTAACCATCCCTTAACACTAATGACACATATATTTTGGATGCTACCTGTTCAAAATATCCAATCGACTTAGCTGCCATTGTAAAAATAGTGAGTTCCGCACCCAATGCCAATGGTTTGTAAATGAACATTTGGGAAATCTTGGCGAGTGGGGGTGGGAAGAGGGTTATAATACAGGAAACCAAAAGTATATATTTTGGAATTATTTCAGATAATATATCCAAATTAAGTGTACTTTTGTGAGACTGTCCGGCAATCAATGCATCAATTGCGCAATGTGCAAAATGGTGCTCGAGCGTGCCGTGTCTCATTTGGATTTGTAACTGACGATGATAACTGCTTCAGACACAACCGAGCAGGCAGATTAAAGTTAAGATAGTAAGTCATGTTTCAAAAGTACTTTAACGACCGTTTGCCCTGGTAACTCGGAGAACAGACACCTGGAACCGTGCTGAAAACACGTGGCCAGGATTCAATTTAATTTTCCTCTCCCACAATGCATTGCACCATGTTTAATGGGCGCTGAAGGTGTGTGTGTGTGTGTGTGTGTGTGTGTATGTATGCATGCCTTCATGTTACATTTGGGTTAATAACTAACGATGATAACTGCTTCAGACACAACCGAGCCGGCAGATTAAAGTTAAGATTGCAAGTCATCCTTTCAAAATACGTTGACGACTCTTTGCTCTGGTGACTCGGAGAACGGACACCTGAAACCTAGCGTGATAGATACGGATACCGCACCCATCGTGGCTTTATATGCAGCAGTTATGCTTTTTCCCCGGCCCAAGTTGACCGTCCAGACAAGTTGAAATGAAATGCTGTGTTTGAGTTGACTTTACTGCAAAATAGCGGCACACGTTGGCCAGCTTTTCTGTTGAATTTGTCTTACAACTTGGTAACGGTTGATTTGAACGACCGTTTTTTGTTTGTTTGTTTGTTTTGTTTTTTAACGGTTGGTTGTTTGTAGGGTGATTTTGCTGGTCGGTCACGTGTTGCAGCTGGTCTAAGGTTGTCCAACTGGAGCATTGTAGCAAAATTTTGCATCACAGTTCTTGAAACATGCCACAGAATTTAGCCAAAATAACTGTTTCTCATGTGAAGAAGTTTATTGAGAAAATGATCCAGGGAATGTAAATATGCTGTTGCAATTAGACAGCACTGTGGTCTTCCGCGTCAGGTCATTTAATATTGCAAAAGCGCCCGTGCCAAGAAAATCTGGTTGTTTTGATCAGGTAGGGACTGGGGCCGATAATTGCAGGTACTACTGTACTATGATTATGCCTATTCCCATGCAGAACCTGCCAGTGTATATCAAAGAGAGTGAATGTAAGAACACTTTCAAAGATAAGGTGAAATCATGTTTGACGCATGAGATGGGAGAACTGCTACTGGAGAGGGACCGATTTATATATCTATAGTTTCAGCATCTTAGTGTTATCATTGACCTGCAATATATATATATATATATATATATATATATATATATATATATATATATATATATATATATATATATATACATATATATACTTATATATACACATACATATATATATATATATATATATATATATATATATATATATATATATATATATATATATATATATATATATATATATATATATGTATATTCATATATAGCAGGTACCTCCAGTTATACAAATTACACCTTTGGTGCTTATATTAATTTATGTATTAATTTATTGAAAATTTATATAAATCTTTAATTTCTTAAATGATAAAAGCATTTCAGCTACAAACCTGTGCAAAGCAACTTAATATTTTTCTGATTTCATACTTGCATTTCTGCTATTTTCATGTTGTGGTACACCATAGCAATAAGCCAAGGCAAGATTCCCTAGTCGTTTGGTACTCCCATTTCATGCATCATAGTTTGGTGTGCTTTCAGCGATTAAATTGCACTATCGATCATTCAGTGATAAAAGTTAAGTCCATTCAGGTCTAGTGCTTGATAAAGAAGGGAGCTCATCATCGAACATTACATATGGTGACAATTAGGGACATCAATAGGCTAGGCTGGCTGTGGTGCATGATGAGACTAGGTGATTTATCAGCAGGGGGTGCTTACAGGACCCCCCCCCCCACCGTTCCCTTCACCAATCATAATGTTTTCCATCTTTTTAGGGATTGAGATGTTGGATTATTGTATCATAAAACTGCATTCTTGACAGAGTATTCTATATTGAGACGTCCGTATACAATTTGTTTGTCAACATGATACCATCAACAATTTAGCGTCTTGAAATTTTTTGTACATGTTCTATGAATGAAAATCTCGGATCCTATTAATATTGGTGGCGCCACCTACAGGATTATGTAATACAGAGTCCAAAAAGTGAAAAAAAAATGAAAATACTCTCGTGTCCCTAATATGTGGAATCTGAGTGGTACTGGTGGTGCCACCTACAGGTGAATGAAAAGTAATAGGCAAATATGTGCTCAGACCTATATAATTCTTATCATGAGAAATAATCAGGCTAACTTGATTAAATGTTACAGCTTATGTGTATCATGTCTGAAAGTATGATATTACATAATATGGGTGACGATGACCCACTTTCTCAAGATCACTGAGGGAATACATTTCAGGAGATGATTCTTGTTGTAGTCATTCTATCTTTACATGTGAACATATATGCATTTTACCATAACATGGACAAGAATATTACACAGAAAAAAATTTATGATGCTGGAGTCCCAGTGGCCCTACTGGTGGTTTTCAATGGAACTAACCATTTAGGTGTACAACACACATTAGTTTCAGTATTATGATCATAAATAAAGATGGAGCTTTGAAACTTACACCAACTATGTTTTGGGTCAATGGTCAACTTTTGTGAAAATTTTGATGATCTTAAACTGTTTTTTGATGGTCAAAATACAAATTGCATAAGACATTGATAATTAAGAAGTACATGTACAAAAAATATAGATATAATATGGGTGAACTTGATCTACTGTCCCAAGGCCACTGAGAACATAAAGTTGTTTTTTTGTTTTTTTTGTTTTTGTTTTTGTTTTTATTTGATTTGATTTGATTTATTCTTTAGCTAGGGTCACTGGCTCAGTGACACAGCACTGATCTTCCGCCAGGCCCTTGATGGTAAT